>PNEQ01108423.1:0-31931 GCA_003012365.1 Medauroidea extradentata
TTTTTAAAAAATTAAATTAAATTACTTTGTTGATATATAATACTTGTCAATCTAGATGCCTGGAGGTAAGCATAAAAATAATATTGATGATAGAGGTGAGAGTCCTTCTTATGGTACATTACACATCGTCCTTAAGCACATATGTATACAGGTGGAGTAGAATCAAGTGAGTAAAAAAATGGCGGCTCAAACCCCTGGTGGCCATTCCTAGAATTAAATATATTATTTTGGGGGGGGGGATGGGGGAAGGGGGGGGGTATTATTCCAAGATGGTGGTTGGATGTAAAATTATTTTTTAGATTTTTTTTAATTTTTGAAATTTTTTTAAAGTTTTTTTTTTAATTTTGGGAAATTTTGGAAAATTTTGAAAGTGACATAATCCAAGATGGCGACCGGAAACAAGATGGCCGCCGGAAACAAGATGGCCGCCGGAAACAAGATGGCGGCACGAATCCACCAATCCACAGCCTGCAGCCTGTGCCCCAGAAGGAACATAACCTATCTACTAGGGCGGTCGGGCTCAAACTCCGCCCACTTTTTTCCATTGTTTAAAAGTTAATAAAGATTGCTGGAGCCAAGCTTCAGGATTGTTAGCGAAGGCAGTATTACATACATTGATAAAAAAGGCGTTGTGATAAATTGTTATTCTTAGTGGGAGGGAAGTGGGCGGAGTTTGAGCCCGGCCTCTCTGATTGCAGCACTAATGACGCACAACACTCTCGGCAACTTGGTGAACTGCAGCCAAACATCAAGGGGGTCAAATTTCCAGGTGAATGTCCCGACCTGTTCTCCTACGGCCGTGGTTATACCTCATGTCACTACGTTATTGTTCGCATGTTACACTTTGTTATTAGCATAGAGCTGCTCGGTTTTAGCCTCCACCACGGTGTCTCTACTGTATACTGTATTTGGTAAAACTGCTTAGTGTTGTAGGACTTGTCAGGGTTACATAATAATTATTGTATAGGCTACACAATCATAGAGTTACGGTATATACAGGCTGTACAAATATACCTTACTAATTAACAATTCAACTACAGGAGGTGTGAACTGTACCATACATTGTGTGCAGGCACCATTTCATCAAGCAATGAACCACATAAAAATTGTTACAAAAAAAAGTAGCCAGCAATTTTATGTAGGCCTACTCTTAGATTTAAATCATTCATCAGCAGTGGCCGATCCAGAGGGAGGCCACGGTCCCTTTCGAGACGGCTACAAGAAAAAATTAATACCCCAATAAATTCCAAGTATACAGTGAAAAATATAACCTTATTTTTCCTAATACAGCATATCATTTACAACACAATCATGGTTACACTATTTTGTGTTGCAACAATATTTAGAATAGTAATTTGTAAAATAGATAAATTGATTCCGTACATTAGATAAAACTTTTTTGTTTCTGGATTACAAAATTTTGTGCGTTTAGTTTGTGATTCATTAAAATTACTGTATGTGTTTCAAGTGCTACCACAATTATAGAGAAACGTGGAAGAAGAATACTAAGAATTTGCTATCCGATTATTTTACATCAGCACAAATGTTTTAACTATTAAAACAAAGCATTCTAAAAAATATTACAATTTGATTAAGCAGTATATTCAATTTATTTTGCTAGTAAACTCCTTAAACAGCACCACTTTGCACCTTAAAATCCAAATTTTTCCGAGTGCCCCATTTTTCGCTTGGGGTGGGGGGATGGATATGTCTACTTTTTAAAGCATACAACCTCCCCCCCCCCCTCATCCTTAGAGCTGGATCCGCCATGATCGTCAGTATAATTGTTTTTATTTATTTTGCACTTCAATTATTTCTAGGCAATGAAACACTCTTATTTGGCTATCCCAGGATCGCTAACATAATAATGGCAGCTGCTTCGTTCAGTGATGTGCGTTTCAATCTGGATTCTCCTTTCCAGTCTACCTCGGCGACAGGACTGGATTCCTCACTCCTCTTCTACCTCAGCCCGGCCAGAGCATGTTCAATGTCAATCAGGATTCTCCAATTCACTCCGGGTTCAAACCGGATTGAACTGTTAGGTCCGCGGCGCACGAGCCCATGATTGTCGGAACCCGATCCGACACCGACATTGCCGGAACCGAACGAGAACATCACACGGTCCAGATTTACGATGGTCCGACACGATAGTTTCGTAATGTCGGATGGTATTGTGTCGCACACATGCCGATTTTATTGGGGTTGGACGAAACTACATCGCCACATTCAAACGTGCTATGCACTGATCTGTTCTCCCTTTGGTTGTGGGAACTTGTTAAAATAGCTATTGTACCTGTTTCTGAAGTACCTGTTAAAAAGCAGCAAATAAGGTACTGGGCCCATCTAAAAAGTGCGCCTTGTGTATTGATAATTTCACATCATCTTTGAAAAACAAGTTTAGACGTTTCGGAAGCAAGTAAGTTAGTTTTGACGGAATGCCGGTATTAGCCTACCGTGTAGAATCGTTCGTAGTAGAATATTAACTACTTCAGACGGATTTAGATACTGAAACAGAACTAGTAGACTATTCCTTGTGACATCCGAAATTATATAATTTCATATTAGCCTGCGTAGAAATAAAACGATTTTGTGGTGGCCGGTGGTCACAAAATATTTGGTTAATGTGGATCACACCAAAATTGTCTGCAGTGGTTATAATTTTTTGAAGTCGCTGAAAAACTTTATTTGGCGCAGCAAAAATATTTTGTGGTGACCAACAAGCTTGTTTTTTTTTTTTTTTTTTTCGCAGTGAACACTTCGAAATCTAACGAAGATAAATCTTACAAAATTAAAGTGAAACAAGAATCATGATGAAAAATTCATAAATCCAGAATGACGACTCTTAGCCTACTTCCCTCTTAACCGGATCCGACTGCCAGAACGTAAGCTCACTCTCATAACTCAACATTATCGACGTCCAGAATTCACTGAAAGATCGGACCGCATTCCTACTGGGCCGGTATCGGCACATCACTTTGTCTGGTCGGAAGACATGTGCCTAATCACAATTTAAGGGCAAAGTTGCACTGCCGTACTTAATTTATAGTTTTTTCCCCTGCTGCAAGCATTCCTGAAGGCGTATCAACATTTTTGACATTTCATACGCTAAATGTTAGTCTACTACATCATTTACATTGTTAAACAACAAATTATTTCCATATTATTTTACATTTGTTGGAAGGCAAGAATGGTAGTGTCATTTTTTACCTTCCAACCACTGTCAAATAACATGACAGTAATTTATCATATAACAATGTAAAAAGGTATATAGGTCATTCGGGATAAAGTGAGCACTTAAAATTTTACCTTTGAAAAATATCACTAGCTGTTACTGCATATAACGTAACATTAACTATAGCTGTTTTACTGCTTGTATGGTTGGTAGCGAAATTACGCAATACAGTTCCTCACATTTCCTTATTTCAATACAACACTATTGAAATAAAAGCAACCAATATCGAATTTATTGTATTTTATATAATTAAACAAATTTTATGGATTTATACTGGCTGTACAATTTATCTTAGACAAGCAAACATCAAGTGACGTGTCCAGAAAGGTTAGGTTTCTTGTCGTTAGACGTTACGCGCGGAAAGATACGAATTGTCTGGAAATAGAACTTTAGCAGGGCTGTTTTGAGTGCTCACTTTATTCCGAACCACCTATAGTAGAGTAACATCTACAGCATGAAATATCAGAAATGATGATTCGTCTTCAGGAATCCTTGTAGTCGGGAAAATAGTGTAAATTAAAGACAATACACCACTGCCCTTGAAGGGTTTACGTAGACGATTTTAGCGCGTTAGAGACTCAGAAGCGTCGGAGCTATAAGGGCGACCTTGAAGCGCGCATCACATGTCGCATCGCCACAACGAACCAAGCGCTGAAGTAGCAGGTAAGTTTCCCGTCGATCCATTTTTACTACAATAATGTTATTGGTGGAATGTCTGTAGCAGAGTTCAGAGCATGATTCTATCAGAGTTTCGCGTACATCGAGTTAGTATATTTTGAAGTACGGCAGTCTAGAAATGGCCGTTTCAGCTGTGTTGTTAAGAATTTTCGCCGGTGTTGAATTTCCACCTTTTACGCGTGGGAACAGCATATCGGTAAGAGCCAGTGTCCCACGCTTAAGGCCACTATCCATAATTTATTTCAAGCAATTGCAAATAACTCGAATATTTTTTAACCAAATGCTTTGAAAAAAATTTGAGATGTGTATAGTCATACTATACACAATTTTGCAAGAGCGTTTTTGAAAATAATGTACAGTTTGCTAGCAAAAATTATGTTGCTTCATTTTGGCTTATTTTGACAACAAATTATGTGATATTTCAGTGGCAAAAATCTAACAATCCGTTTGATGTATTGCAACAGAAAAATTCGGCTCACAAACGATGATATATAAGTGTTAAAACTGAAAGATGAATTTCGATATATGTATTAATTCGCGTTAAAAATTTTTTTTTGAAACCACTGCAAAACTGCAGAGCGAGGCCTTAATGAGAAGCATATCGCCTATATTCGCAGCGCCAAACTGGCGTGCAAGGTTTTCCTTGTAGTCTTTTTCCTACGGGTTTTTAAGCGGCGGCCACAACATTTACTTTTTGAATGGTATGAAGTAAAGACCAACGCATGCCTCTCGCTTTGCACTTTACGAATTCAGGTGGTAATTTCAGAGTTACAGCAGTTTTTTTAAAAAAAAAAACTCGTTTTTAGCCATTTTGAGAGGCCCGAAAATCATGTTTCTAACAAGCGTGCTGAATTTTTGAAAATATAGAAGCATAGTTTCAAGTGTGTGTTCTTTTCGTAGATAAACTTAATATGAATAAGTTAAGCGGTTTCGCGTAAAAAAGAATACGCGTGATACGCTGCAACGCCGCCCATGCGCCAGTCGAGGATTCCTCTTAAGACTTTGCGACAGTGCTTCTAATGAGTTTGGTGCCTAAAACACTGACATTCCGTACTTAACCGAAGCGTTTTTTCTACTCGTGCATTAGCGCAATGGACGTATGTGGAATAGTTTCGTATAAAAACGCATTTCCCCGCACATTACAGCACTTTGAAGCAGCACCCTTAGCTGCGTTGTTTTCTGTGCAGTACGACGTCGGGATCGAAGATGGTTAAGGGGTATTGATCCCTACACCTTGGATTTATCTGTTTATTCTCGATAACTTCTGTTCCAGCCGATGTATCAAAAACGTTGTCACGACAAGGCATAGATACAAACTTAATCGATTTTCTGTAATTGCTGGAACCATAATATATTCATTATTTGGCAACGGGAAACAGCTGAAAAGGAAAAATTGCTTTATTTACGGGAGCGACTGCAGAGGCCGCAACATTAACAGAAACATTGCCATATAAATTCCAAAAAGTGAAAGAAACAATAAACTATGCCTTGTCAGCGTGAAAAAAGTAAAACAACCTGTCTATTCCCTGATTTGTAAGAAAAATCGTGAAACCGATCTGACAGGGATCAATCCCCCTTAAGATTTTATCAGCTCCGGTACATTGGGTCTTACGACAGTTAGCACTGTCATATTGGGCAAATCTAAGGCCTCTAGGAGCGAAATATGAGACATTTTCATTGCAGAGACGAGTGCGACCTAAGAAAAAACTGAGGCTTTCTTACGGTGTCGTCAGACATTCCTTACGATTTTCTCAAAGCTGAAAATCTATTATGGCGGCCGTAAGCAGAGTTAGAATGCAAAGTGCGATAGAATACAACCGTTATTTTAAATGTTTTGGGTAATATTTTAGAGGAGGAACATAACCATGATGTAAAGTCAACTATTACATAATTTATATTCGTTGTACATTTTTACACGAAAGCGATGTTCTGTTTGTATTGGCGTTTTTTTTTCAAACGAAATGGTTACGATACAATTTTATAAACAATACAAACAACGTATTTTTCCATTTTAATTTTGCTTTTTTTTAAACTTTACAGTATGCGAAACAATAAATGTAAATTATCAAATCGCTGACACGTACCTTTTGTGCGTTATAAATGGAAAATTAATACGCAGTCAAGCTACATTCGCATGTCGGTACATGGAAATAAATTATTTTTCTCGGAACTATTGTGGTAACAGATGTCGCAATTTCCGGACTGTGAATGGCAAACGAAAAATTCTCAGATTTTACTCAAGTTCTCCGTAGCTTCACCATTACCTCAAGATTTTCATCATAAGATTCTGAACTCGACCTTTAGGGCCTTATCTATAAACGGCTTTCGAATAACAACTAACTGCTCACCAATGCTTAGTCTATGGGGATAGCAGTAGGTTGTCATTCGAAAGACGTTTATAGATACGGCCCTTAGTATAAACACAGTAGCAGTGATGTGGCAAACGTCTACTTTCGCGCTAACAATAGTATTATACAAAATAGTTGTTCTGATAGAATACAACCCAGTCACATCGTCACAACCCAGTCACATCGTCACAACCCAGTCACATCGTCACAACCCAGTCACATCGTCACAACCCAGTCACATCGTCACAACCCAGTCACATCGTCACAACCCAGTCACATCGTCACAACCCAGTCACATCGTCACAACCAGTCACATCGTCACAACCAGTCACATCGTCACAACCAGTCACATCGTCACAACCAGTCACATCGTCACAACCAGTCACATCGTCACAACCAGTCACATCGTCACAACCAGTCACATCGTCACAACCAGTCACATCGTCACAACCAGTCACATCGTCACAACCAGGCACATCGTCACAAACAGGCACATCGTCACAAACAGGCACATCGTCAGAAAACAGTCACATCGTCACAAACAGTCACATCGTCACAAACAGTCACATCGTCACAAACAGTCACATCGTCACAACCAGTCACATCGTCACAGCCAGTCACATCGTCACAACCAGTCACATCGTCACAGCCAGTCACATCGTCACAGCCAGTCACCAAACGTTCACAAGACTCCTGAGAAAATAGTTTGGCCTAATATGAATTACATACGAATTAAATTGTCATAGTTGAAAATTAAGGGTGAGGATAATCATACGTTAGCCTGCAACACGACCTTTGCAGAATTTCTGAAAATTATAGAAATTGTCTATTTTCCCCAAAGTCACTACCTTAACATAGGAAAAACATGCCGCAGTGCATATACTTGGATTTTTCCAACCTAAATAAGTTTCTACATGCTTTTAAACTCTCAGTCATGCACAAAATATTCAGCGTTTTTATGTTTCGTATCATATATTTTTAAAATAAATATTGAGATAATATTTCTGAATTTTGGAAACTAGCCTGTCGTTTACTTTATTTAGATAATTAAATATGAGTATATGTTTACCTAAACATTTCATCAAATATAAAAAAATATCAGATTGTTACATTTGGAACTAGGTTGATTTTGACATCTGCGCACCAAAAAAAAAAAAAGCGAGAATATAGCCTACAATATGCATCTACAGTTGTGTCAAACATTTTAGGGCTGTGTACCTAACATCAAAACAAACCAAAAAGTTCATATGAACTTTCGCAAGTACCGCAGCCCACCAACGATAGTTGTCTCAGTATAATTTTTATTTATTTATTTATTGCATAATCCACAGCTAATTTTCGTAGATGTGTGTATTTTAGTAGCGAACTTCAATGTACTAAAGTTTTGGACATTACTGTACATGCGGCACGAAGAGATGTCACACGAATTCTTCCATCACATATCCGCTCATGTATTCAGCGGCATTCAGCCAGCGCATTTGTTTTTGTGGAAGAGAATGACGGTAGCCTTCAGTAAGAAATAAATATCGCGGTTCCAATGCAAATAGCTATCCCGTGCTGCCTGCCAATCATTCGTCACATAAACACTTCCCTTCTCTTTTCCAGAATGGAAACCGATTTTAACATTTCGATCCTTTTGAACCTTTTGGCCTCGTAATCATGGCAGTGCCAATGAAAAGCGCAATTTTGTACCTTTTTTTTCCGACATCTGTTCGTGAAACACGCCAATCAAGAGTCTCCACGAGTGTATTAAATATTTTTACCTTAATTTTTGTCTTTCGTCGTTTATATGGCAGGGGGTTATAAAAATCACACGTTGATGTTTATGATAATATGCAGTAACTTCAACGGAACCAATTGCAGTACCGTACTTAATAAACTGGGTTTCCACGTAATATTTGGAACCCATGTGTTTTGGTCGTCAGAAAGTAGGAATATTATTAGCTTCAGGTATCATCCCTGTGTGTTGCACACAAAACTTGAATCAATGAGAAATGAACCACTTCAACAAATTCCCCCCACCGTTTCGGTCAAAAACGAGCAACTGAAGTTATGTGAAACCGTGCTGTTTCAGTGTCATTGTGCTACTTATTTAAAATACATTTCCACTTGTTCTCAGTGAATTTCACCTACCTGTTACTCGTTTCTCAATTAATTTTACAAGTTCATTAAGTATTGGGCCCAAAGACCAGCACGCCCTCCTTCCACCCGCATTGAAACTGTACTCGGACGAGTGAATCAGTGCATGGCACATAGGTATCCTCTTTCTTTTCTTGCGACTCCTCTTGATGACTTGATGACTACAGGTTCATCAAGGCCAGCACACCCTCCTTCCACCCGCAATGAAACTGTACTCGGACGAGTGAATCAGTGCATGGCACATAGGTATCCTCTTTCTTTTCTTGCGACTCCTCTTGATGACTTGATGACTACAGGTTCATCAAGGCCAGCACACCCTCCTTCCACCCGCAATGAAACTGTACTCGGACGAGTGAATCAGTGCATGGCACATATCTTCTTCTTTTCTTGAGACTCCTCTTGATGACTTGATGACTATAGGTTCATCAGTCAGGAATTCACTGTTAACTGGAATTTCAGTGATTTACATTTCACTGTTTCGGGTTTAGAGTATAGGTGGCCGCCTGAACTTCGGCCGATATAGGTTTGCAGGAAAACTGCATAAGAGCCCATGTCACCAATCTTGCTAAGTTTTGCTTACTTTCTTCCTGATTTAAACTTGGAGAATATTTATTTGAAAATACTTAAATATGACCTAACTTTACACTACACGCATTGCATTCGAAATATTAAAGCTTAGTTTTGAAGTAATTAAGCTAATTAAAAATATCTCTCGCCATGTAATAAAGACAAAATAACTCCTACTATAAGTCGCGCAGCCTAGGAAAGGTTTTGAGAGAGTGGCGAAGCGGATGTGAAATGGTATCTACTGCGCAGCTACCCGCCCCACGATTCCCCTCCCAGCCAGTAAGAGGGGAAATGACGGAGACCTGAGTGCGGGATGAGCAGCTACAACCAATCAGCAGCTGCGGCGAGCTGGTTAAGGATAGAAGGTGGGGGAAACTTCTCCTCTGAGCATCGCCAGGACCTTTCCTAGCTCGCGTGACCTGAACAAATATAGTCTAAAATAAGCATTTAATTGCAAAATGTTATGTCCCTGTTAAAATAAATTGGCAGTAATTTATCATACCCTTACATTATTATACTAAAATTAATTATTTTAACAAAAGTGGTGACACAGACACCTAAAGTGCATGAATAATGTCTACTTACGAACAGTAAAGTCTGACGCGACTGGGTGCCAAATGTCCGCAAGATAAAAGCTTACTCTCGTACAAATGTGTTTCAATTTTTTTTATTTAAAAAACTTGCGACAATTATAATAAATGCAACTAAGTGCAAATTGTTGCGAGAGCATTCTTTGGAGCACTATTACAGCAAACATTGTCTCTCCCCGCGTCTTGTCTTCGGTGTGAATTAGTTTACTGCTGTGATTTCGCCCTTGAGTTAAGACCTCAAACAGCAAGATTTTGATTCTGGCATATAATTATGTAGTAACTATGGAATATAAGACATTTTTATTGGAAGAAAACGTCATAATATTTAATGTATCTAACCTGAAAACTATACGGTAGGCCTACAGTTATAAAAACAACGAATATTTTTCTGCAATACCTATGAATTTACGTATTACCCCAAATTGATTAATTAACAATTTCAACTATTACAATAAGAGAATGTTATGGCTCGAACTGTACTTTAACCACAATAATGCCTCAGAACTAATGAAGAACGTGTGCTAATGCTCGATGTTATTACGTGTGTTATACCAACGAATGTAATGCATTACCCGGAAAAACCATTGAACTGTTAATCATATTTTCGTGCAACGTCCTTTGTTATTAAATACTAATTTAGTGAGCGACACTGCACGTTAGCAAAATCATTATTTTTGCGCTCAGGCTTGATAAATTAACTTTCCGAAGAGAAAGAAAAAATCACCGGAGCAAACCAAGCACAGATCGGTACACAAGTGCTCGTTTGGCTTCTGTACACTTGATTGTTCTGTAGCCACGAGAAGACTACGTATCTTGCGGCCAGCTGCTCAACTCCGCAAAATAAAAAATCAAAACGTGCGGTTTACAGCCATAAATCTTGGCGGTGGAGAAAGTGCCGGCGCTGAATTCGCGAGGGGAGAAAGACAACCTTGTCGAACCATTCGCGAAGCAAAGTAAGAAGTATTTTCGGAGACGGGCCAACTGCGACAAGGAGAAAGTTCCAGAGGAAAGATGGAAGGAAGGTGACTGGCGAATGAACTGCTCACAAGTGACAGGGGAAGATGCATTTATTACTGTTTTAAATTATACACTTTCTAAACAACACACTTTGCGAATTTTTTCGTCAATTTATCTACCAGTGTATAAGGCAAAAAATAATAATTAATGAGGAATTTTACACACGCATCTTATGCTAAACTAAGTTCCAACTCTGTAATGTAATGAAGGTAAATAAACATTACTGACATATAGTAAATTTAGCCTACAATGCTATGTATGAGTAGAAGCATTGACAGTTTAAAGAAATTCCCTGATTTATTACTGATTATTAAACTCACAGTACATCAGCTGTTATGTTAGAATGAATGAGTTTGTAGCAATATATATTTTGCAAATAACTAAAACTATTGCTGTTGATTTTCTGTGTCCACGATATGAAAAATAACACTGCTTGGGTGCTGTGTATATCGCAATACCCAGAAACGAGGGTCACTGTTAGTCGGTGAAATGAATTTTGCTCCAATTTCTTCACAGCCTTACGTGCACATCTGCAGATCCGCTTCTTGGTTATCGGCAGCCCATCTTGGATCAGAGGTGTCGCTCATTTGACTACGCCAATCAGAACACGGTTACTGCGTCACACCACGTATGTTACTAGTGGGTAGAATCCCAAGACACGTGAAAGATAAAAAAATTCTATCATTGACCAAGAAGTAGAACTGGAAATGTGTTCGTAAGGCACTGAAACAAGCTGGTTCAAAATATTTCCGCCGTATTTACCTGAATATAAGACTTATGTTTTATTACAATTATTACTTCCCAAAAACTTGAGGGATGTCTTATTTTCAATACTTATGACTATAAACACGTCTGTGTTGATGTAATAAAAGTTTTAAAAAATAAGATTTTCATACTTAAGGCGGCCGCCTACCCAACGCTTCAAATGCGTTGCAGTGTGTTCGTAAAAAGGGGTTTTAAACGAAATTATTCCATGTGTGCCCATTGTGCCAACGTACTAAAAGAAAACAAACTTCAGACAAGGTCGGAACCTCACTGTCAAGAACCCACGCTCATTAAAAACACTGGTTCTAAGCCCTCGAACATGATTAAAAACGACTTTTTTTTAAAACTGCTGTACTTCAAAACGTACTGACCGGATGTATGTGAAACTCAGATTGCGACCTGTACTGAACTTTGCTACAGACGGACCAATAAAATTATATGGTCACCGCTTAATGTCCCATAGTAAGAACCGTTCGGCGGGAAGCTTGCACGCTAGTTCAGCGCTTGGCTCGTTGAGGCGTATGATGCGCGCGTCAAGGTCCACATTACAGCTCCGTCGCTTATGAGCCTCTCACGCGTGGGTAGGAGGCACCCTTAAATGCAGCCAATTTAGATTGAATGTTCATTCCAGTGTATTATGAGCCTTTGTTTTTGGTTATGTAAGTAATAAAGTGTTTCCAACAAACAGGTTCAACACAATTTCAACTATGCCTGATAATTGAAAATTATGTTACATCTACTTAAGCAACAGAATACAGTAAAATTTATGATTAAGTAGTAGTAATTAAAATATTTTCTGGCCTTTTCATTTCATAACAAAAAAATATATGTTCCTCTATACCCAAGCAAGAAGATAGGGATCGTCTTATGTTCAAAGTCGTTTTATTTTAGGGTAAACACGTAGAGACGGGAGAAATTCGCAGGTTCACTGACCTGTAGACTAGACTTCAAGAATATGTGTGTAATCAAGCAGACAACAGGCCTTCATTGGCTGCTCGCTGACACAGTAAAATGGGCCCGAATTTAGTTACATTGTTATTATTGGCTCATCGACTTCAAGGTGCTGTCAAATAAATTAAGGGCCAATTGTGAAAGTACCACGAATTCGCAGTTGCTGGAATTATAGCTTGTGCCTGAAAGAAAACGGGAAATGTTCAGGTCTCTATAAATACGTTAAGTGGCTCTACCCACAACGCGCTGTACTTCCCCAGTGACCGCACATGACGACATACCCACGTGCCACACAGGCTCGGCGTGAATGGGCTGTATATAAGTGATCAAGGGAAGAGTTAGGACGGGTGAGAGAGAGGTTTAGCGCCAGTAAGCCTAGCGAAGAATGGACGGAATCCGACGTGTCTGGGGGTATCAGGAACCCGCCAACAGCTCATTACCATTTGTCGAGCTGCAAAAATGCGCTCCCCCCACCTTCTTCCTCTGCTGGTTCGCCTCGGGGGCTGGTCGCCGACTGAAGTGACATTCCACTGCCTCGGGTACAGACGTGGCCGAGCTCGTCGATGTTATCTGGCGCCGCGCGTGACACTCCTGCCCGCCACTCTAATGGGGCGTGTCGCTACCGACACCCGCTTACCACCCCCACCTCACTCTTCACCCACAACACAACCCTCGCTACCTTTTGTTTTACATTTCAGGCGCGGCAACGGGATTGGCGAAAAGTCGAGTATAACACGTCCGTCAAACACCTCATCGGCCTAGAGATGGTGAAATTTCGCAAATTCAATGACCCGCATGTTACAATCAAATTCCCTACGTATACTCAAGTCCCCACCATTCGTCCTCTAGCTGCTACTCAGAGGAACAGCAGACAACAAACGAATAGACAGGGCTTGAGTATACATAGGATACTTGATTCTAATATGCAGGTCCCTGAATTCACGAAATTTCACCATCTCCATTCACGGCCTCTAGGCGCGAAATACTAAACTAGCGTGAAGTATTTTCGTAGAAAGCATTTTTCGACGGGACTTCAAGCGATGACCCTGTCACTTTATTTGTGGAAAGTAAGCGGTAAAATCCAATACAAGTTTCTATGATTTTGCTTTACGATTGTGGTTGATATTTTATCATCTACGGCAACGTGAAAAAGTCATTTTTAGCACTTTTGAGGAGATTGGAAATCATGTTCTTAGATAGAAGAGGGTATTATTAAAACCATAGGGTCACGGTTTGAAGTGTCATCTTTTCGTAGATAAACAAGTTGGAAACATTTTAAATAGTTATACAAGAAAGAATACTTTCCGTACCACGTTACGTCACGGCTCCGCGCCAGGTCCAACAACTCTTAAGGCCGTATCTATATATCTCTTTCGAATGACAACCAACTGCTCTCCAATGCTTTCTCTATGGGGATAGCAGTTGGTTGTCATTCGAAAGAGGTTTATAATATCGGTCCTTAGGCGTAGTCAGGCGCCCGCCTACTGGTCGTGTGTTTGTGTGAGTGATGCACGGCGCCAAGGGCGATGTTGACCCGCTCGTCTGGTGCAGTATCGCTTCCACCACAAGATACAAACATCGTGCAGTGATACCGTAGATCACTCGCCTGACCGACATATTCTGTGGTGACCCTATTTTTCTACCGGTAAAAAGTTTTAAGTGAAGTCCAAAACACCTTTCTGTCCTAGCTTCGCACAAATCCCTCCAGTAGGGTTTTAGATATATACTGAAGAAACTTGTTGTTAGCCAGTTTGAGGGGCTCCGAAATTATCATTCTGATTAACGTGGTGTTTTGTAACTACCATTCCAACATCGTGTGAAGTATTTGTTCTTTTCGTAAATTCACAATTTAGAAAAAAAAAACACTTAGAAGGTTATTTGAAAAATAAAGTTCTGCTAGCTCGCTGTATTGGTGTTTAAAAGGCAAGCAGGCGGCCGCCTTCAGCGCCGGTCTACGGTGCGAGAGGTCCTGGGTTCGAATTCCGGCCCGGCCATGGCTGTTGTGTTGTTACTTCACCTCACTTCTCTTACATCGGGCCGTAGAACCCCCTCACCGCACCTATTCCCCTTTTCACCAAGGTGATACTAGTACAATTCAGTGTTGCCAGACTTTCGACTACAGTCTTACATATACGACATGTACGATTATTTCCATGTTTCACAGTTGACATTTGAGTGTATATTCAGGCGGCAATCAATCCAGTACATTAAGAATATAAAAAATGCGATGCTAGTACTGTAGCGCAAGGTAGACACAATTCAAGCTATCATCGCGAATTACACACTTTTTTCTCAAAATTTCATAAAAGCGAAAAATAAAATAATTCAATAATATTACTGTGGCTGAGCCACTTCAAACCGCGTTGCAACGAGTTACGGCTATAATTTTTTTGACGAAACTATTAAATGAGCATTATATTTGTACATCTACGAAAATAACACACACTTCAAACTACGTCGCTATAGTCTTGAAAATTCGGCACCTTTATTAGAAGCAGCATTTTTGGGCCCCTCAACACGACCAAAAGTGGGTTTTCCAGACTGCCGTACGTGGAAAAATAACAACCGGATTCGAAAAACACAACTACAGAAATAAGCGTTTGACGTTGAACTATGTTACCAACATATAAAATAATGTGGTCACCGATAAAGTCCCACAGGAAAAAGAATAATAGTAAAACTCTGCACGCCAGCTGAGGGGCTTGCGCGGAGTCTTGCCACTCCTGCCTCGAAAACACACACACGCGTAGTCTATTAGCGAGACCCTTTAACTCTTTTGCTGCGGAAAAAAATTTATTTTAATTGTGCCAAGATAGTGTAAAAAATCATAAAATTTTTTTTGTAAATAGTTTATTTTTGGATATTTTTAAGTGAGAAAATAATGTATGGTTTACGGAGTCATTTAATTTGATGTTCGACTAAAGTCGCATGTCGCAGTTTAGAAATATCTTGTATATTCGACTATAGTCGAATGTCGCAGCGAAGGAGTTAAGGCCATGATCCATCATTTATTTAAAAAAACTGCAAATAACTCGAATATTGTTTAACCAAATGCTTTGAAAATATTCGAGACTGTGTACAGTCATATGATACACAATTTCGCCAGAGTTTTTTTTTTTTATAATGTAGCGTTTGCTAGCAAAACAATCATTTGGCTTAATTTTGGCTTATCTTGACAACAAAAAATGTGATATTTCAGGGGCGAAAATCTAAAAATCCGTTTGCTGTATTGCAACAGAAAAATCCAGATACAAACAATGATATGTAAGCGTTAAAACTGTAA
The DNA here is from genome assembly GCA_003012365.1 of Medauroidea extradentata. NCBI lineage: Eukaryota > Metazoa > Arthropoda > Insecta > Phasmatodea > Phasmatidae > Medauroidea > Medauroidea extradentata. Next base: position 15,571 of record PNEQ01108423.1, read on the forward strand.
GAATGAATATTAGATATATGTATTAATTTGCGTTTAAAAAAAATATTTTCGAAACAACTGCAAAACTAAAGAGCGAGGCCTTAACGTGGGAAGATATGCCTAATGACAAATACTATAAGTTGGCTAAAACAAGAACGAGAACTGCACTTGTTATGTTGTAAGCATTTGTCGTAACATTCCGGCACTGCTCCACATTTATTTCTTATCACCCCTCACCAGCGCTGAAAACCCGCTATTAAGGCCTCTGTCTTTAGAATTGAAGTGGTTTCAAAAATATTTTTTTAACGCAAAGTAATAAGAATATCAAAAATTCATTCTTACATTTTTAACACTAACATATCATTGTTTGTATCTGAATTTTTCTGTTGCAATACACCATACGGATTTTTAGATTTTTGCCCCTGATTTCGTTGTGAAAATAAGCCTAAATGAAGCAAAATAATTTTTTTTTCTCTAGCAAACGCTACATTATTATTAAAAAAAAAAAAAATAAAAAATAAAAACACCGGTCCGGCAAAATTGTGTATCGTATGACCGTACACAGACTCAGATCTTTTCAAAGCATTTGGTTTTAAATACTTGAGTTATTTTCAATATTTTTTAATAAATGAAAGACAAGGGCCTTAAGGGTGCCGCTTATCACGGGCTTGAAATGCGTTGCTGTGTGTTTGTAAATACGTTTTCTTTTACGAAACTATACCATTTGTGCCCATTGTGCCAGCGTACGAAATAAATCATACTTCGGACGAGATGTCAATGTTTAGACATTATTTTCACATTACAAACACTGTTTCGAAGCTCTCCAACACAGCTAAAAACGGTCTATTCAGACTGCCGTACTTCAGAATGTACTAACACAGACTAAATAGTAATACAGACGTGAAATGACGTGGCGGCTCGTTTGATACGGGCGAACTTGGCCGCTGACCGAGGTTGTTGATTCCAGCCCCGTGTATGTTTGGTTTCTGCACGTTACGACACGTTTCCTATTGGCCAGGCTGCCGGCTAGCAGGGCAGTCGCTTTACGCTGATTGGCTGAAGGCGTATCCGCCATGTTGCTGGCCAGGGAAGCCATTTTGCTGGCGTCTGAGACTGAGTTCGCTGTCCTACCAGCTATTTCACTTCTGTATTCCTAAATATTCTGTGGTACTAACCTGATGTATGCGAAAGTCAATAGGAACGTGCACTGTACTTTACTACATGCTTTCCAAATATAAAAATATATGGTCGATCTCAACGTCCCATAGAAAAATTGTGTCGGCGGGAACCTTGCGTGCTAGTTCAGTGCTTCGTTCGTTGTGATGATGCAGAATTTGATGCGCGATTCAAGGTTACCCTTATGTCTCAGTCATTCTGAGCCTCTAACACGCAGGTAGACGGCGACCTTAAGAGTGCGTGGTAGATAAATAAACACTGAAACCATCAATTGAGTTCTACGCATTTTTCGAAGCCGATACGGATAAAATACTCAATGACAATTCTATATAATGGTATTTGCCAACTTCATGAGTAAATATTTATCCAGAATTACTAATTCATTACGCGTGTTCTCTTGCGTAAATGCACGAGGTTCCGTCGTCAGAGATTGTGCCTCAGAAGTTCATAACACTGGAAACAATTTTATTTGAAATGTTGGTTATATCTATTGGCAATGAATGATTGCTATTGTTTAATTTTCCAAAATTGGCTTCAAAAAATCTACGAATGTCATGCTCACAAAAATAAAGAAGAAAAAAATATTTGTATTTAAAAAATTAAATTTTTAATAAATTTTATTTTCAGTGTCAGCATTTCTCTTTAAAATACAAAAAAAAAATTGTATGCATTATTTTTATGAGCATGACATTGTAGTCAGCAATGTCTTTGGCCACAGTGATTTTTTTGAGTTTGGTATATCAGTTGGTTATGGTGTAGTCCTTAAAACGGAAACATGCAAAATATGACTAACAAGCCATTGCGCGAAAACTATGAGAGATAAAAAAATTTCGTAAGAGCCAAACTTAGTCACCCTTTGTGTCTAAAATAAGAAAAATATATATGGTACAAATAAAAAATTAAAAAATGGGTGATGAAAATTGCGATAGATCGCGCCCTTAATGCTTTTAGCGGTGAATTATGTACCACGTCCTCTTAAGGAAGCTGCCTACACCAGAGCCTTGACAAGCGCAATGAAAAGGACTCGCATGTTTAAAAAAACATATTATATGTTCCTCAGTAACTATATAACCTATATATACACACACATTATATAATAAATCTCACATATAACTTTTTTCATCTCTGTACAGCCTGCATTGCTGTAGAACCTTAAATGACATTTTTAAAATATCCTGAAAAGAAATGTAATGATTTTTTCTCTACACTGGTATTCTTGTACAGTTCGTTCGGTATAAAGTGAGCACGAAAGATTTAACCTTTGAAAAAAATCACTAGCCGTTACTGCATGTAATTTAACATTAACAATAATTACCTTACTCGTATGGTTAGCAGCGAACTGCTGCACGTAGTTCTATGTATGTTCCTATTTCAATACAACAACAATGAAATAAAATCAACTGAAATCAACCCCATCTATGTTTCATATATTTGATTAACTTATTTTCCCTTAACTATGTAGGTTGCTACCGACTGCACAGTTTATCCTACACGCGCAGACATCAAGTGACGTGTCCAGAGAAGTTAGACATTTCCCGTATTTAGCCGTTACGCGCGTAAAGATATTAACTGGCTGAAAATAGAACTTTAGCAGGTCTTTTTTGAGTGCTCACTTTATCCCGAACTACCTATATCAATAGTTTCTTCTTCTCAATGCAGAAGTTGCCGTTTTTGTCCGAAAGCGACATCACTAAAAATGTCTGAGAACAGTCGAACATAATTTAAATTGTAAATCCCTACCCGTGCTCAAACAACGGCTGAGGGAGACGGCCCCCTTAAGTGTCCAACAAAATCACTTCACACACACCCCTGCCTCCTTTTCTCCCGCGGTGGACAAAAGTAGTTGCCGTAAGGCTCAACTACACATGCCATTTTAGATTTCTTTCTTTTTTACACTTTTTTATAACTCTGGGAAGAAAAAACGAGAAATTTGCAATCATAGTAGTTATTCAATTTACCTTGGGCTTCATCACAGACTGAAATACTCCATACAATTGACCCTCAATCAGACAAGAAAATTATGAATACTTGCAAGGCTGATTGCTGGCGAACTATACGTTAGCAGTTCAATTGCAATTGGAGAAAGATACAGATGAATCATTAGCAGGACGTAGTGAGATCACGGTAACTGTTTATCCATCTGCCAATAAAAAATATATGTATGGTGGGGTTGTTCCGATGTGTGGTCAGCCGTTCATGTTTACACTCGTATAACGTAATGTTATTTATGGCTGAGGTATTAGCTTCCTGCGAAAAATTGACTATAAGTGATAAGGGATAAACTGCGGACTCAAAAAAGCCGTGATTAATTTATATATTCTGCCAGTTTATATACTTCCGCCGCTGTAAACATAAACATTACCACGTACTTTTATTTAAATAGGCTTGTACAATGTTTACGTCTACATTACACTGGCCTGAAAATGTTATCAACAAAATCTACTCATTAAATATACGGGGAATGAATGAAATGTATAACCAATAGTAATCTTAGTTATAAATACCTGCGAGTTAATGTCTTTTAATACGTGTTTCTGTGCATCGACACTAATTTATACGACTAGCACTTTTGCCGTTACGAATTTCGTAAATATGTAGCCTACACATTAAAATCGAATTTGTTACTAAAAAACACGACATAATGACACATGCAATTTAACAATTCAAATTCCGTTCAATTTGCCTATACTGCCTTGAACGACGACACATTCAACAAAAACAACAACGTATTTCTTAGCGTGACACAAAGAAATTTGCTGCATCGAAATCAAGATACTCACGTTGGCGATCCGTAATACATAACAACTCACAGATTACCAATGAGAAAACCGTCATTTTTAATACTTTTGAATGTGTTTTATCAAAAACCCATATTTATTTCACAACGGACAAACACAAAAACACTTCCAAGCTAAATGGCGAAAACTTTATCTGTGGCAAAAACCTAACTCTGATGCCACCTGTCGGTTGAATTTTGAACTACGTCAGCAGCGCGGAGCGCTAGACGCAATTCGCTAACGACTGTTGAAGTTGAATGGCCCGGATGCATCACTTTCTGCTGGCGCTAATCAAATTAAATTATACAGTCAGTAGGTATGTCAATAATATCACAAATACATATTTTAAAGTATATTAAATACGGAGAGGTCGATTCCATTTGATGTTCTTTCAGTAATGTTGCATTTAAATACAGCATACACGGAACTGCATGCGATAATTCGCTGGCAACTATGCAAGCAATGATTAGAGATGATGGTTTATCGCGGGAAAACTTGACTATTTGCTAGGCTTCAACGTACGTCCAGCTTATGAAAAGATGACTGGCTTTCGCTTGTATGTGGAGCTGTTGCCCTATTTGACTGAGCCAATAATAATCCCGCTGCTGTAATATTCAGTGTATGTTACTGGTCTGTAGACATCCACGTTATGTCAGTGTTTTCAAGGCTATATTCACACAAAAAATTTTCGCGATATACCATCATCTCTAGCAATAATGTAACTGTTGTCAATGTTGAATTATATACAGCAACGGCTAGTGATTTTTTTTTCATGGTTTAAATCTTTAGTGCTCACTTTATTCCGAATGACCTATAAAAACAAAATGTGTTCGAAATCAGATTCCAGGGCAACCGTCGGCCGAATTGTGTACGTGTGTTTATATATATATATATATATATATATATATTATATATATAATAATTATTAATATTAGGAAATGGGCATACACGCGTATTGAAAGCTAGTGTTACGCACATTTCACTCACGCATGTGTTGAGCTGTTGCTAATGTCGAAGCTCTGCACACCAATAAAGGCGACCTTGATTAACGCATACAATGCCGCATCACCCCTACGAGTAGGGGCCGGAAAATTTCGCGGATTCAATTACCTGCAAGCTAGAATCCATTATCCTATGCATATTCAAGCCCCGCCTATTCATTCATTGTCTGTTGTTCCACTGAGTAGCAGCTAGTGGACAAACTATGGGGTTTGCGGTGACGAAATAATTTTATTGTTGGGAAGTCTGTAAGTACGGCAGTCTTAAAAAGCCGTTTATATTATTGGTAGAAACAGGAATTTTTTGGTGAAAAGATTTTTTTCCCCACTTTCTTTCTGTTTTCAGTGTCTTACGTGCACACCTGCAGCTCAACTTCATGAGTACTGGCAAGAGTATTTTGTGCATAGTCGTTATTTATTTGACTGTGCCAATCAGTATACGGATAACTGCGACACAACACGTCTGTGATTTGCGGATCTAACCTCAAGACGCTGGGTGTTACGGCATCCAATCACCGGCCAAAAAGCCGAGATGCAGGTGCGCACGTAAGGCACTGAAACAAAGTGCTGCAAAAATCTTTCCGTGAAATTTCCTATCTCTGAATATAGGTATGTCGGAGTTGGACACAGTGTTTTTAATGAACACGGCGACATACCATCCTTGTCCGAAGTGTTTTTTTTTTTTTTTTTCGTAGATTGGTACAATTGGCACATGTGGGATAGTTTCGTAATAAACGCGTTTGAAACGCACGTAGGCGGCGAATTTACTCTGAATTTCTTTTCCTCCCCAACAGTGTAGGCTTGTCAACTGTTCAGCCTTCAAGACTCCAGGCAGCGACAGCTAATGGCGACATTTACACGGCACGTTTTTCCCATGTTAGGTAGTGCAAGATCTGAATTACCTGCTTGTATGCCAGCTGTAACGACACGACACCCGCTGTGGCATTTTATCGCTCAGCATGTTGGATTTCACCCCAGCCGTGGTATAACTGCATCTAGTCCGTTCTCTTCGACAGCAACGTTCCGTATTTGTAGGAACACCTGAAGCAGGATTTACAACGATCCGTCGCGTCCGTCCGTCCGTCAATCACGTGACTTCCAGCCAATCAGGTGTCTAGAATAATTCTATCCGTCCGTCCGTCGAAAGCTTGCCAAGCTTTAACTTTTGACGGACGGACGGGTGAAATTACAGCCTTCTAAAGATGGCGATGATCGTTTTAACTGTTCAGTTTAATAAGAAGGCTGTGCATTTTTTATATTTATTAGATGACGCTGTAAATTATATTTTATAATACGATAGTGATCGTTTGGCATCCGTGAAAAATTAAAACACCAACCGAAATTATTTTTTACATAATACTTATATTACACCGTAAGTAATTTAATTAGTAAATACTTACACTCGTTAAATTTCTTTGTGACGAAGAACAGTGTTTGCAATTATAAATAGCTATAGATTGAGTAAAAATCTGTAAAAGTAAATAATATATGTACGGGATTTTTTTATATTCCACAGACGTTTTCCGTTTGTACATTGGTAGCATTGCAAATTAAAGGATTAACGACGGACGGATGACGGGTTTTTGTAAATCGCTAGCATTTCTGACGGACGGAACAGGCCAAAAAACTGGCGGATCGTTGTAAATCCCCCTTGAGTTTCGGAAACAGATTCTTGCGCCAGCGTGTTTCAATGCCTTGCGTGCACAACTCAAAGCCACAGATGTTTGACAATAAGAATTTCGCACCGACTTGCTTCAGTATCTTATGTACACATCTGCAGCTCTGCTTCGTTGTTATTGGCTGACATGAATTTGTGCAGAGGCGTCGCTCATTTGACTGTGGTTTGCTGATATAATACGTAGACTCTGAGAGTTAAAAAAATTCAATAATTAGAAGCACGATTATTTCGCGTATTGATTGTAGGTTAGTTTGAACGTCAATAACGTATACTTCACTCCTCCTCCTGTGATTAGACGAGAGCAGTTTTAACACACATTTGACGACTGCAAGCCAGTTATAAATAAGGAAACAAGTCGTGGAGATATCACGTGCTACACGTTTGTACTGTTAGAAGCCAATGGATACTCGACTTCAGCCGGTGAACGTATAGAACTGAGAAGTCTAGGCTGTTGCCAGACGAAATACTTGTGCCTGTATCAATAACTGACCATGGAGAAGAGCTACAGATGTGCAAACCAAGCCATGGAAACAAATTGGTGCAACTTCTTTTCCCACCAACAATCAATGGTTGCAGCACATCTTCAACTCTACTTCATTATTGGCAGGGTGTATCTGTGTAGAGGTACAGACTAAATACTAATACAGATGTGAAATGACTTGGCAGCTCGTTTGATACGGGTGAACTTAGCCGCCTATTGGCTTCCCGAGGCTGTTGATACAAGCCCCGTGTCTGTTTGGTTCTTGCGTGTTACGGCAGGTTTCCTATTGGCCTGGCTACCGGCTAGCAGGACAACCGCCTTACGTTGATTGGCAGTTGGCTTTTCCGCCATGTTGCTAGCTAGGAAAGCCATTTTCCTGGCGTGTGTGACTATGTATGAATGAGTTCGCTGTCCTACCGTATTCCTGAATATTCTGTTGTAGAGGCGTTTCACATTTAACTACACTGTAAAAAAATTTATGCAATTTTACTCTACATGTAATGGAAGCTAATTACCTCTACAAGTGAGGGAAAATTAGCCTACTCAACACGTGTCAAGGAAAATTACTAAACTGGTAATGTAATTTTTCATTACATATTGGCACAAGTCTTCTAGGACAATTTGACATAACGCGCGGACGAAAATTCCGAGTGGTTTGTGTGACGAATACACTACCTCGCGAAAATTTCCACACACATTCGGAAATCAGATTTCCCTCTCAAGGTTGGGGAATATTACCATACATATGATAAGTAACATTACTAACTTTTTTTTTACAGTGTATACCAATCAGAGCAAGGTTGTTGAGACACCGCTCGTTTGTGATTTGTGGGTAGAACCCTTAGACGCAGAGAGTTAAAAACATCCAATCACTGGACATGAAGTACAGCTGCGGAAATGCACATAAGACATCGAGGTGTAAAAATTGTTTCGGGAAAAACTGGTGTCCCAACGTGTTTGCCTTCGCGTCTCTCCAAATCAAATTGCAGTCTCGGATTCCAAAGCGCTGCCTCAATATAAGAAAGTGAGGACTTTCATTACCTTGAATTAAATATTGCATCTGTAGAAGAATTACCCTTACCCTCAGGTAAGATATGAAATTAGCGTCTACAGTCAATTTCATTTATCAATATTGTAATTAATCTTAGTAAAAACTGTTACAGGTTTTCCTTTTAAGTATAAGAGTTATTATTCACGAAGTCAACAATAAAAAATTACAGGTCTTAAAAAGTACAAAAACATTGCCTAGAATTCTGAGAAATTTTACTTCTTTCAATTAGTGAATATTATTATCATTGTTCTCATATTGTCATGACGTGAAATAGGTATGCTACGTTATGAGTAACTTGAAGTAACCGCATAAATGGGAAGGTAATTAAATATTTTCATACCCTAACAACCGTTCATCACACTGACAACAAACGCCGCACGAATTACGGATTTAACTGTTCTGATTTCCTATCTGCCTAAAAAAAAAAGTTTTATGCCAGGTGTGTGGGAACTCGCAAATATGTAATGCAGTAAACGATTCTATAGCAAATGTACGTCGTATGTCCAGGTGTATTATTGCATTACACGGTTGGTGTAGTTGGCTAGACCGCCCCTATTTTCGAGTTCATTTAAAAACTCTCGCACCACATACATTTTAACACACTCCGTCACCACCCCTCCTCCCTCACCCCATGAACCACTACATAAGGCCGTTCAAGTGGTCTAAATTGTGTGTTGAATTTAATGTATGTGTATTGCTGTATGTAAAGCGTGTATATTCTAAAGGTATGAAGGCATTAATAATTCAATTTGGTTTCACTTATCGACATGTTATTGTCTTCGACTTTTATCAAAAGAAACAGACAAAGAATTGGCTATAAACGATTGAAGATTTTTTTTTAATTATCTGAGAATGTGTTTCCAAATATGCCGAAAAAACCGGTCCCCTGCCGTAAAAACTAGTCGAAAAATTAAAAATTTCGTGTTTAGCACATTTATTATCGAAAGTTAGTGAATTTTATACGGGCCGAAAATAAAAAAAAAATCTGTTTGGTTTCGGCCTGTAATTTTTTTTACGTATCACGTAATCGCATTCGTCCTGTTTACAGCTATACTTAGATTATATCCATTCCAACTACTAATTTTTTATTATAGCAACCACATGTCGACTGTGACATTTTTCTTGCAATATCAGAATGTTTCATTTTCCTAATAATACGAATGTTTGGTTGGCACTTGTTTTTGTCCATGTGGGTGAAACTACAGGCCGCTTGAGCCCAACTGCAGATGGTCAACAGGTGTTCCCTTGGAGACTGGACTCGAACCAGCTTTCTACGACGTCGTGCGGCCGGCAGACGGCGGATGTGCGGTCACCAGGACCGGTTCGTCAGAGCGAGCCACGGAGATGACAGGCATTCTAGACACCAGCCACCCCCTTCCCTCCCCCCTCAAATCCCACCCTCACCAGAGCCCAACACTGGCGCCAACACAAACACCCGACCAACGGAAATCGCTGCACTGATATCGTTACTGGGCAGAGAGTATACCCATCGTACGGTAAGTTGATACTTTTAGAAACGAACTGTTGAAGAATATTACTAGGAATACTTCCGTTATTGCCATACAACTATGTAGAGAGTGAGAATTTGGTCCGCGCTTAACATCGAGGTCTTGAGCGCTGGTGAAGGGTGACATGAGGTGAGTATGGAGCAGCACCGGAATGAAAGAGCGGGAGAAACTAGAGATCTCTGAGACAACCCGCCGACCAACGGCATCGTTCGGCACGATTCCCGCATACGGGAATCGAACCCGGATCACCTTGGTGGGAGGCGAGAGGTCTGACCCCTCGGCCACCGCGGCCCCGCCTCTTTTTTCCACCAATGACAACATTCAGACGAGTCGCCGACTGGAAGCCTGGACGCCGGCTCAGTACCTTGCGCGTAACAGCGACGTGATATTTGTATCACGTGTCGATGTCCTTCTGCTTGCCATTTGATACCACCCTTAGACATGTGTAAAAGTTCTAAGCAGGTGACTGCTTTAAATTCCTTTACAATAATAAGTATAGCCGACCCTAGTATCGTAGTCAGGCCCCGGTACGGTGCGAGAGATCCTGGGTTCGAATCCCGGCTTGGGCATGCATGCTGTGCTGTATTCACTTCACTTCACTCTCGTCGCTTCTAAAGACCTCGTTGTTAAGGGCCATAAATCCCTCGCATCTCACCTCATAATAGGCGGCTATGAAAACTCGCCTCTGAAGCTGAAATGTTATCTTACCCACCCTACCTAGTAAGTTTACAAAAATGTTTCCTTATAGGGCCACATGTTGGGCGCAGCATAGATATTGTCCGGAAACTTCCTCGTTCAGAAAACACGAGGATTACGTGTTCTAGTTGTTAATACATGTTCAGAGGATATATGTCAGCGGTGGACCTTGGCACTGTCAAAAGACCGACAGCAGTAATACCAACAATCAGGAAATAATGACCCTACCAGAATTTGACAAGTGACAGTTCAGAACGGTTTCAGCAGTTGGAACAGCCACCGATATGGAATGCTGCAGTGTAAATCTGTCAAGACGGTTGTATGTAGTTGTCCAGGAATCAAAGTTCTCTTGCCTTGTCAGGAAATCCTTACCCATTACTGATACAGTGTGCGTGGAAAACCTATATCACACAATACGAAGGATGGGTAAAATGCCTACACCTGTTTAGTGACCAATAATATTTTCCTTCAACATTTTCAGTAAGGTTAACATGCACGGCCATTTATACAAACGAAAATTCGCAAACTTTTGATGCGTTTCCGATCGACCACTGTTTCACTTGAAAATAGTAGGCCTATCTTCGACGCAGAACTACGGAAAATATGCAATTTAAAATACGCAACGTGACAAGTTTAGCAATATAGCAAGTAAGTACAAACATATAAAAAATTAACCACACGATGTTACTGGAGTGGTTAACCAGATATATGAACCATTTTTAATAATATTTAGGTATTTACGAGAGACACTGTTTGTTTTATAGACATATGGTGAGACTGTCTTACACAAAAATGAACTTTTTTTTAGCTTTCATAGTTTTGTGTAATGACATGTCAAATGTACAAATTTGCATGAAACAGTTTTGTACTAGAAAGGAAAACAGACGGATTTACAAAAAATAACTTATTCACACTGAAGAACAGTGTTACGTGCTACGTCAAGGTAGTAACTATAAAAACCACGCTGGAAAAAGTAATGAAATTGAAATTCAAAAAATTTTTTTAATAAAAAAATTAAATGCGGTATTGATACATATCTTGGCGTAGCCCAGGTTTAACTTTCTAGCATAAACCCATTTTTTTTTTGCAAATTTGAACTTTGACACACCATGTACAAATACTACGAAAGCTAACACATTTTAATTTCAGTAAAAAAATAGTCACAATGTACGATTACAAAGCAAACAATGTCTTGTACAAATACAAGACTTACAACAATTTGAACGTGCCCCCTCCCCCTTAACATCTAGTCGAAGAAGCCATCAGACAATCTGACACTCACAGAATTAGAACTGGAAGTGAAGCGCCCATGGCCTGTATGAAGGAACCATCCCAGGATTCACACAAAGTGATTTCAGAAAACCGAAAACAGTTTATCTGGACCGGGTACCGAACCCGGAACCTTCGGAATGAAAATGCTAGTGTTATTGAAGCGTTACTTCTCTCTCGCTCTAAATAACTTCAATTAATATTGACGGTTATTCGGACTCATAGTGTTAACGTTATTTTAAGTCAATCACAACGGACAAAATTTATTATATATGCAGAAATGTACCTGTACATGTAAGGTTCATTTTAGAATCGAAAATATCGACTGACATCTTATCAAACATTGAAATCGCCTAACAAGTAAAATGACTTAATTTTTACTAATCTGAGTTAAACAGCGCTCGTGCATTCAAACATTTACGACATAGGCCTATACTTTTATCTCGGTTCCGACTACGGCCGAAGAAGAACAGGTCTGGACTCTCGCCTGGAAACTTGACCCCCTTGTTGTGTGGCTGCAGTTCACCAAGTTACGGATAATGATATACATTTTTGGCGCTGAAATCCGGGCGGTCGAGCTCAACCTCCGCCCACTTATCTCCCACTAAGATAAACAATTTATCAAAACGTTATTTTATCAATTTATGAGATACTTCCTTCGCTCACAATTTTAAATCATGGCTCCAGAAATCTTTATTTACTTTATAATGTTAACAATGGAAAAAAGTGGGCGGAGTTTGACTCCGACCGCCCGGGTTACGGCGCCAAAAAGTACAACATTCTCGGTATCTTGAGCCAAACAACAAGGGTGTCAAGCAAAATACATTTGTAGATAGGCGAGTGTCCAGACCTGTTCTTCTACGACCGTGGTTGAGAGAAAGGAGATGTCTCGTATGGAATATTCAACCCCTAGTGCTGTGAAAACCACCATTCCTGTAATGCTGTACACAGAACAACGCAATTTAGTGGTGTGTTGGGTAATAAGAACTTAAACGTTGTATGATCAGCAGGTTTGGGTCATATGTTTCCACCAAGAAGCATACATATGTGCGATTTCTCAAAATAATTTATTTACGTGAGAAACGTCAAAGTATCTGTGACACAGTAATATATGCGTCTGTGATGCCTATATTGCAGTTATTAATGTTTACTGAAATTGTATTTGTTAAGATAATTCTTCAACACTAACGTTAGTTCACTATCCTGTTATTTACTTCATGAACTGTAATTAGTGATAATTATTGTATTTGTTTATTATTATATAGTCAATCATGGTCTTAAATGTAAGTCATGATATTTTTCAGAAAAAAAAAGAGTAATTCAGGTTGTCTTATAATTTATATATCTATGCTAGGCTATATTGTCTTTGGAGCAAGGCATAAGGGAGTAACACTTTATTTTTTGTATGGGGACCAAGCAGAGTGGACGTATTGGCTGGAAGGCTACGAGACATACAAAGAACGACTTCGCCTTTCTGGGTCATTCCGAAGGAAGTTCATCTGGGTAAGCTGGATGCACGTATTACCCGGTAGACAGAAGGACTGGGGCCTGCCTGCTACACAAGATTGGTAACGTTAATTTATCACGTTACTGTGGTTGGACCAGCCAGCACCGCCGTATTTTTTTTTTTTGTATCAAGATATGTTGGTTTACAACCTGAGATCGCCGACGAAGTGCTGCAGTCTGGCTCTGCGACGGGGATTATCAAGTAGCACCACTGTAAAAAAACGTCATTGAATGTTTAGGAAGTTATTATCCCAGACGCAGTACGGTACAGTTACCATACTTCGTCTTGTAAATATGCGAACTTTTACAGTTGTTACAATACAAGTCTGGTAACTTCAGTATACATCTGACTGTTTTATAACATGTTTCTAGTAGTGCTACCACCGATGTCTGGGAAACTATTCTACCATACCTACTTTCTTAGCGCTCCTATATGCACGTGTGGTAAATTTACAAACTATTTTTAGAGTGTAGGTCTTAGGGCTTCTGTAGCTAGATATTTTTTTTATATTCCTCCCCAGTGTTTTTCCTTGCTCCACCACCGTCTTGACTGAATTTGCAGTATATTGTGTATAATTATTTCGTATTACTGCTTCAAATTTTAACATTAATTAACGCATGCTTCAAATTTTAACATTAATTAACGTATGCTACAATCTTGTGAATGTTCTGGAATGGCCATCTATGATTAAATATTACGTGCGATACTATTATGTCATGTCTATAGTAATATTCAGTTCCTTTAATGTAGGATTCTAATGTCATCTAAGAATATCTGGAACGGTTCCACGCCATCGTGTTTCAACCCTGAGATAATTTTCTGTGGCAACGAATTTAATGAATCTTAACTTTCTGTTGGTGGTGTTGATTATTTCAAGTCTCATGCATTCCAGTATAATTATTACAGAGTTTTACAGAGTAAGTCTATTTAACATAAAATCTATCGTATTTTAAATGCTTGACAATTTTTCTTCCGCTGAAAGGGACTTTTACAAACTATCCGTTTGAATATGGCGAAATTAATATTTTCTTGAGTTAACAAAATATTTGGTTACCAGGACAAAATACCGAAAGCAACAAACCTAATTTTGTACAACAAAGATGTGCTTATTTAGCAGCTTGCTTACGCCTGACAATAAAATAGGCTATTTGGTTGATACAATGTACATTTTGTTGTTTCAACCACACCGTTGCGTGTGCATCCCGTAGTGTGTAATTACACTCGAAGGCTATTTTGTCATTTTTGTGACGATTACCATTATATATATATATATATATATATATATATATATATATATATATATATATATAGATAGGTAAGCGTTTTAATAATGATTCTTGCAGGTACAATACGATCCCGACAAGAAAACTCTACACACACAAAAAAATCTGTGCTAACTGAAAACTGGAAACAGTGAATATTTACAGTTTCTCTGTGTTTTTTTACAGTTTTAAAACCGTTCAAACTGCTCCATCGGGAATTAGCGGAAAATCACATATTGCAACAGTGAGGTAAACTCACAGATGGAATCAGAGATTTCCACAAATTGAAAAGGTAATGAGATATTTTTAAGCCTAGATGTTAAAAAAAAGCGTAATTTTGTATTAAATGCATTCGTTATTTATTTATTTTTTTTTTAATAATTTCATAAGGTCAATAAAAGCACGCATACTAGCGCTCCAGCCACTCGCCCAATGTGAACATTTCAAAACAGACTACTTGCGTAAAAGTGGCTTTTCCGTTGTTGTAGGCTATACCAATGATGTGTGTGATTTTTGTACAGCAAATTTAAAATATTTTAAAAACTGCTCGACTAACTGCGGCACAAACGTAAGTTAAAATTTTAACAGCGATGCTTGTACTTTAGCACAAGTTAGATAAAATCCACGCTATGACTGCAGATTTCACATGTTTCTTCTTTTAAGAATTAAAATAAAACAATCCAGCAATGCGACTGATACCGAGCCTGTATCATGATTCTCAACAAGAAGGGCTTGACAAGTGCTCACTTGCCCGCGAACCGCCTATAGATGAGATGAAATGTAAATTTCTCGTGTCTAGAAATACCTCCTTACAACACGACGACAACCAGCTAGGGTAGAACATCACGTGGACAAGTTGTTTGTAGGTAGAAGCGCGTATGCATTGCCCAGTTTGACGCTCCGTCACTGCACGTGATAACTGCCTCTTTCGACCTTCATAGTCGCAGTAGGACACGCACAATAGCATGCTATACGTGGTTCGGGATACAATGAACACTTTTGAAACACTAGTTACTATTTACTTTTAGGTAATAAAGGGTGTTTGGTAATTATAGGTACAAACGAAAGGTGAGTGTCGAGGACGAGGAAACAAGCAAACAATGCTAATGAACACAGGTCCTGAAAACGACGGTTTTCCCGTTACGATGTATGCACATGTGTAAACATGGCAATGTTGCAACACTGTTATTTGTGTGGGGATATTTAAAAGCTGTGGTGTATGCCAGCCCTGTTGATAGTGTCCACGAACTGCAGGAACGCATTGCGGATGGTTGCCACTGCATTCGAAACACACCAGGCATTTTTGAACGTGAACTGGCATCGATGCGAAGACGTGTTTGAAGTCTGCCTTTAAATGAACGGCGCCCATTTCGAACACTTGTAATGTCTTCGTCCACGTGTGCAGCATTTTGACGTTTTGATCCTCAGGAACACTGGTATTATAGTGTTCCTGTCGTAGCATGTAAAGTGTTATATTGGGAAAACCATTGGTTTCCGGGCTATGTTCATTAGCATTATTTGCTTGTTTCATCGTCCTCGACACACACCTTTCGTTTGTACCTATAATTACCAAACATCCTGTACCGTAAAACGGGGTGATTAGAAACACTGGGGTGAATAGAAACACAGCTTTAAAGCAAAATTTTAGGTAGCCTATAAATTCTGTTTTTAAAATTTAATTTTTAGGTAGGCAAGTTAAAACAGCTTACAAGCAGTAGTTTAGTTGAAATAATGTACTTTAAAAGCAAAAGATGAAATATTGGAATATATTTCTAATTTTGTTTCTATTCACCCCAGCGTTTCTAATCCCCCCGTTTTACGGTATATAGTTTCATGACACAAACACGCCACCTTAAATAACAATCAAAGTACCGAGCTTATAAGTTTACACTTCAAATGTCACAATAAATACTATTTCTTTTAGTTGTTTTAGACATGATGATCTTCAAAAAGTGCTCACTTTGCCGCGAACCACCTAT
>PNEQ01108423.1:32031-62217 GCA_003012365.1 Medauroidea extradentata
GAAACACCTACTGCCAATCAGCGTGAGGCAGCTGCTCTGCTAGTCGGCAGCCAGGCCAATAGGAAACCTGTAGTAACATGCAGGAGCCAAACAGACACGGGGCTGGAGTCTACAGCCTCGGGCAGCCAACAAGCGGCCAAGTTCGCCTATATCAAACGAGCCGCCACGTCATTTCACGTCTGTATTACTATTTAGTCTGAGATACAAGTCTGCAGAGCTCGCAGACATACATTGCGTCCCACGAAAAAGTGCACTTTCATGCAGGGCTGTGGAGTCGGTAACCAGACTGTCGACTTAGACTCCCAAGTTTTTCCACTGTCGAACTCCGACTCCGCCAAGACCAAGATTCATTAACATTGCGACACAAGCAGATTGTATAATGTTTATCATCAAAACATATTTCATCATCACGGAGTGAATATAAACTTGTAAATTTACTGAATAACCTCTTTAATTTTTGTATGATTACTACCTTCCAGATACTCTGACAACTAATATTTGAACACTACTCTAATAATTACTGTGATTTCTTTAAGAATTTTAAAGATTTAATTTTATACTGGTTTGAATACGCACTTGTTAAATTTGAGTAAAGTTACTAGGATTTAAACATAAAATACAAAAGTGTACATGTAAGATTGGTCAGCCAAGCCAGATCTGGAATAGGAGTTGCTACAATTTAATAGACTCCGACTCCACACAAAATTGCCCAAACTCCGACTCCACGACTCCAGAGCCCTGTTTTTATGAGAGTTCTGCTGGCGCACTGTCCGATTCCCTGGCGGGTATGCGGTTTTTCGTCCGTGAGAGTATAAATATTACAACGATGCCGCTAGCATGTTGACGCACATACTAACCGAAAGTTAGGGCGTGTTTGATACTGTGTTACTGTACCGTAGATGACGTTTAGGACGAACAATGCACACACGCCAGGGACTAACAGCTGTCGCGCGGACAATAGTTCTTTTAGGTCTCCTGTGTGTATACTACCATTTGTTTCCCACGGTTTTCACTGCTGCCAACATAGACTGAGCCTATTTATTTTACTGGTTTATACGCTACAAGTTTCAACTCTAGGACGGTTTACATCTTGTGTTTAAATAAAAACATAATAAAATACCCACACACATTTAATCTTTACACATAGTCTATACCACGGTCGTAGAAGAACAGGTCTGGACACTCGCCTGGAAACTTAACCCCTTGTTGTTTGGCTGTAGTTCACCAAGTTACCGAGAATATTGTGTTTTATTGGCGCTTCAGTTACGGCGGTCGAACTCAAACTCCGCCCACTTCCTCCCCACTAAGATAAACAATTTATCATAACGTATTTTTTATCAATTTATGAAATACTTCCTTCGTTCACAAATTTAAGAAAATGCTCCAGCAATCTTTTTTTACTTTATAAATTTAACAATGGGGGAAAAAAAAGTGGACAGAGTTGGAGTCCGACCGCCCGGATTACAGCGCCAAAAAGTACAACATTCTCGGTAACTTGACGAACTACAGCCAAACAACAAGGGGGTCAAGCAAAATACATTGCTAGATAGGCGAGTGTCCAGACCTGTTCTTCTACGACCGTGATTTTACCATGGTAAGTAACTGCACATAGGAAGGCACAGAAAAATTGCACCAAATAAACAGGCACAGTGTCGATACAAAACAATCGTCCAAATACATAAAAATATTCGAGTTCATTTGTTTCGTCTTGTATGCCATCCTATACCATTCATCCGACTGTGATGAAACTTTGGTGAGTTTTAAGTGCGCGCGAAGGCTTTTGACAAAGAGTGAAAACCTAAATTTCGGGGGAAAGGGCGTAGAGGGTCAGAACAGGGTGTCCAGAAAAAACACTGGAAAAAAAGGAGGGAAGCTTTGGTGAGTAGTTATGCGTGCGCTCGCGAAGGTTTCTGCTAAAAAAATATATACTTTGGGCCGGGAAGGAGGTACAAGGGCAGAACGGGGCGCCCAAAATATTTAGTGGAAAATATAAAAAAGGGGCTAGTAATTAAAATAATAAAATATTGGACCAACTAAAATTCAACGAATTGGGTATTTATTTCGAGTAAATTCCCTGAAAATACATAGAGTTATATACAGAGATGTTGGCTACATTTGCCTGTAATAATAAGGTTGTGTAACAACTTCAAAGTATGCGTATATAACTAACGCGCTCAGCTCCTGTAGGCACGTAGACTCTTAAGGCCAACTATTGATAGCTCAACACGTGTCTCCTCATCCCTAAGTGCATAACTGATGTCGATGTCAGTTCTATCTTCGAGGACTTCATCGGACAAATCAAATACACGCGCGTGAACCCATTATTTTGTTTTAAATTATTACTGTCTTCCGTAAAAACATCCTGAATTCTTTAACATTTTCTTTTTGCTGTTTAGTAGGGTCGAACTAAAAAAAAACGATCGTAAACTCCTGAAAGCACGATTTGCTTCGTGTTATTAAGAGATTTCACTGTACCCCTGATGTACAAATTGTTGGTTTTCAAGTTGCAATATTTGTTTTCGAGTATAAATAAATGTTTTCTTGCAGAACCAATTTAATTTAATACTTTTGCGCCAAATTCGCTTTAGACGTTAAATTCAATTTAAATAATGCAAATTTAGCGCAAAAATATCAAAGAAAATAAACATAAAATTGGTTCTACCAAGAAACATATTATTTATACTCTAGAACAAATGTTATGACTAAAAAACCAAGACTTTGTACAACAGCGTAGCAGTGGAATCATAAATACTACTTTAATCAATCTTCTCCTTATGTATACGTGTACATATATGTACATGTAAATGTCTATATGGCTATATTTACATACTCCTGTGTTATGTTGTTTACCTATGCTACTGTACTTGAATGTACGAAGCGGCCGCGGTGGCCGAATGGTCAGACCATTCGCCTCCCACCAAGGCGATCCGGGTTCGATTCCAGGCTGGGTCGGTCCCCGGATTTTCGCATGTGGGAATCGTGCCGGACGATGCCGTTGGTCGGCGGGTTTTCTCGGGGTTCTCCCGTTTCCCCCACCTTTTCATTCAGGCGCTGCTCCATACATCATTTCACAACCAACAGCGCTTAAGACATCGATGTTAAGGCGGCCGCTTACTCAACGCTTCAAATGCGTTGCAGTGTGTTCGTAATTAGGTTTTTTCTACGAAAATATTCCACGTGTGCCCATTCTGCCAACGTACGAAAAGAAAACAAACTTCAGACAAGGTCGGAACCTCATTGTTAAGACGCCACGCTCATTAAAGTTACTATTTCTAAGACCTCCAACATGGCTAAAAACTACCTTTTCAGACTTCCGTACTTCAAAATGTACTAACTGGATGTATGTGAAATTCTGATCGCGACCTGCACTGAACTTAATTGCAGACTTTCCACCATTAAAATCACATGGTCGCCGCTTAGTGTGCCATAGTAAGTGAAAACTGTTCGGCGTGAAGCTTGCACGCTAGTTCAGCGCTTGGCTTGTTGAGGCGACGCGGCATTTGATGCGCGCTTCAAGATCGACCTTACTGCTCCGTCGCTGTTGAGCCTCTCACGTGCAGGTAGGCGGCGCCCTTAAGCGCTGACCAAAATCTCTTCACTCACTGATTAACTCTTGCATTGTTTGAAAATACTGCAAGATGAATTTTCATTGTCTTTTCCAATGTCAATTCCCAAAACGAAATACGCCTGTCAGTACAATCCAAGCAAGTGTAGTGGCAATAATAAACTAAAACCAACACACCGCTAGTTTCACTATCAGCCGAAGAAAATTTCCCTGATATTTAAAAAAATGACCTGACTTTCCGCTGATTA
Source organism: Medauroidea extradentata (assembly GCA_003012365.1). Taxonomy (NCBI): domain Eukaryota; kingdom Metazoa; phylum Arthropoda; class Insecta; order Phasmatodea; family Phasmatidae; genus Medauroidea; species Medauroidea extradentata. Next base: position 35,845 of record PNEQ01108423.1, read on the forward strand.
CAAAATTCATAGAGGGGGAAACTTGACTGCAGTTTGTGCATTGTGTCTTTCAGGTCGCTGGACCAGAGAAGAACCAATGAACTGAAATTGATGAACAGCCCAGTCAGCTTTTGTCCTAGATCGCGTTCCAAACATCCCTCTCTCTTTGTTTTAACGACCCTGCAAGAAAACAATTTACTCCAGCCCTCCGGACTAACAGAGGTAGGCCTACGTTCGAAATTGTAGTAGCAGCAGCGCGTAGGTTTCTTTTTCAACCGTTATAAAGTATCTCACTGCAATTTTGCAAACCCATGTAAAAGTAAGCTGCAACGATTTTCGTTACTAAGTTATTTGTAGATTTACGATTTTCTTTGTAAGTAAAACTAACGGGACTTTGTTTTCAACGAAAATCCCGAGTGTGTCGAGAAAACTATGTTAATAATAATATAACTTGAGTTTTATTACGCCTATATAATAACAAGTCTAATATAACGAACAGCGTGACTGTATACACTCTAAAAAATAGTTTGTAAATTTGCCACACGTGCGTATAGGAGCGCTAAGAAAGTAGGTAGGCTATGGTAGAATTGTTTTCCAGACATCCATGGTAGCACTCCTAAACTTTTTATAAAACAGTCAAAATAACATATACCTAAATTTACCAGACGTGTATCGTAACAAGTGTAAAAGTTTGCATATTTACGAGGCGGAAGTATGGTAACAGTCCCATACTGTGTTTAGGTTAATTACTTCCTAAACATTTTAGGACATCTTTTTACGGTGTACGTTACGTTGGACTAAGAATAAAGTGATGGGTTAGCAAGCGTACGGACACATGTTCCGAGTCCCTTTTCGTCCGAAATTTTACATACATATAGGTTCATTTTGATAATCAAGATTAACAATTTATATTCCAGCATTTACCAATGAAAGCATATATTGCAATGTTAAAAATTCATACTAGGTACTATGCGACTTAATATTTATTTTTACTATAATTGCACTTGTATTTCTAAAAATAATTTCTTTCAGAGATTTTCTTTGTAAACGTACATACGTTCTGACATACATATGTTAGGAATAACCCCAACACTCGCAATCGTAACACTGGTCTGTGGCGTTTCTTTGGCTCTATATCTTGCGCCGAAATCAAGTTTCAAAATCAAGGGCCACAAAGAGTTTATTGAACAGACATGTTTGTTACAATGCGTTTCCGATATTCTCTAAGATTGAGTTTTTTTTCCTCTATACATTTATTGATTCCTGCAACAACAAAAAATGTTTTCGATGTTAACGTGTAAGGCCCAATCCCTCCCCGAAGTTATAAACATGTAGGCTACTGAATGTATTGTACACAACATTAGGCCGGGTGTTGAACACAATATTACGTACTATTGCGATGAAATTCAAGAACCGCTTTTCCGAGCACAAGAGAATTCTCGATTTCTTTGCGAGAGCCGGGCAACATAGCAACAAGTGGGTTTCTATTTCATTCGAAACGCAGCATTTCTGCCCTCGAAAAACACTTACCTCGTCCTAGCATAAATATTCTGACAAAAAAAATCATTTGTTCAAAGCACCCATTTGGTAACAAAAAAAAGACGTGAGTGACCATTAAAATACAGTACATAATTAAATAGTAATTCTTATGGTAAAGCTAGTTGCATTGTTTTCCTAAACTAACTTTAGGAACAAATATAGCAACGTCAAATATGTTTTACAGCTTTCCTGTGCTGTAAATCAGGATAAATAGTCTCAAATAAACACGTTTTATTTGCCGTGAATGACTTAAAAAGACGTACCATGTAGTGTTTTTTAAACGCTGTTTTTATTAAGTGTTAATTTTTGCTGAGGGAATGCGTAAAATGTATAAGCCCTTGGAATTATTGGAGTGATTTACAAACTCATAGTCGTATAATTTAGTGCAATTTGACTGATTATTGGCACGGTAATTTTCAATAGAGCATTTAGATGAAATTTACGCGCGGACCTTCCTAAGTTTGTATACCCTAGCACGATTTTATAATTTTCTATGTTAAGTGACGTAACATTTCTTACTTGCACGAGCTTCTCGAACGTCAGAACATAATTCACCTCATTCAAAACTGCGCAGTGGGCAGTCAAACGGGACAGCTGAGACGTCAGAAAACAACCCTTTGGAACGTAGGTAGTCATTCAAATACTCAACGTAACCGAGATCCACTCGCACACACAGATATTCGCCATCGTATTCGATGTTACCTCAGAACAATAGTCAAACCAAGCTTCCGTTTTACGACATCGAGCTGGAGTTGCGTCGGCCTACGAATATAAAAAAAAATCTGGTAGCTTAAAATATTATAATCGGGATATTTTACGCAGGTTTTATTTATTTTTGTTCGAGTATGAATAATTTTAGTCCTACAATGACTAACAGACAACTGTGTGTTAAAAAAAAAGGAACGGTCGTTTTCGAGTGCCCAGTTTTGTAATTTGTCCGCATTAAATACATCATACGAATATTCCAGAAAAAGATAAACCTATTCCTTTAGGAAATGCCAATAGTAACACATATGAACGTTAAAAAATAATGAAATAACGTTTGTAAGAAATACGGAATAGTACGGGTCACAAGAACAAACTCTCTACAGCCGGATAGAACTGTCACTACTGGTTTACCTAGTTTCAAATCGGTCGGGTTTCTTTTACTCGAGAACAAAACCACTTTGATTGACACCACGCGTTGTCTGGTGGGTTTATTTTTTTTTGTTGTTCTTTTTTTTTTTTTTTTCTTTCAAGCACTTGACACACGACACGTGATCGGCCAGGCAAGCACGAGCACACGAATATAGCTCATTACAGACTCGAAACACGATTAAGAAAACTAGCATGTCATTACTCTGACTGGTATAGGCCGTTCACGATAAAGTGAGCACTGCATAAAGTTTTCTTTCGGCCATTTAGCAGCCATTTTTACTGTTTTTAATATGAAAACTTCCGTGTAACTTAAAACCAATGTAAACGTTCCAACACTCTAAAAAATTAACATATATTGGCCCAATAAGATGTATTTCTAATTAATTACAAGTTCTGCTTAGTGCTCAGTTTAAAGTGAACCGCCTATAATAATCGCTCGACCAGTAAGCTTGTCTAATACATCCGGTCAAATGCAACTGTTTTATATAAAAGTGAGTAATTAAAAATATTACTCAAGTTTTGAGCACCCAAAGACAATTTTTTTTTTTCACAAAACCAGAACGACTGAACCTTGTAAAATATTTTGTAATTCACATTGCCATAAAAGTAAACCACAGTCTTTACGAAAATGTAATTCTAGAGGAATGTTGGAACTACAAAAGACGTCACATAAATACCGAATAAATAAAAATAACACCACCTATTACTGAGGTTTTTTTGTGTAGTATGACTATGTTGTTTTTCTATACATCCGTTCATAGTATCAGCAAGCTTTAAAAACAAGAATGCAAATACCTACATTTTATGTCAGTCATTCCGTAATGTAATAAAGCACATTGACATTTAAACTATGGCATGGTAAATGCCTGTTCACCGATGCTACAATCAACACTCAAGTAACCACGTGGTACATAATGTAGCAAGATGTCAGTCACCAAGTAAAATTACGCACGTAATTATGCATGTAGAAACCGACTTTGACGTTAAAGAGATATAATTAATACGTGCAATATTCAACAACGTAGTAAGATATTAAAAAAAAAAAAAAAAAATCTTTTGACATTCGGCACTGTGCACTGGAGAAAAGTCCGAAATCGAAATACAGTAATTGTTTCACTTACAGTTAAGTAACCACTAATAACTACGTTGTATTTTCGTCCGTGTTTTAGTTACGGTACTTGGCGATTTTTACAATAACGTCGGACGGGATGATAAAATTTGAATACACAGAACTCGTGTGGCCTTACAAATTGTTTCCAGTTCCGTGAATCGACTACAAGACGACGTTGCATTATCTCTTAACAATTCTACAATTCTCGCAGAAATCAAAGCTCCGTAGCACAACAACGAAGTTAACAAGCAGTCCGTTATTGCGTGGCCGTGCAGAGATGCATACGTGGGTAATGACGGCGTTACAGTAATTTAAAACAGAGAACGGAATCACTCTCGTCAGCACGTGCTCCTCAAACGCGTGCCAGCCCTCTCGCCGACTGACAGACGCGGGTGCGTACACATGCATGCTGAAAGGAAGGTAATTTCACACTCACCTTTTGTGGCAGGCGGGCTCCAGATTGCTGGCACCTCTAGAGTTATCCAGGGCGACGGACGGGATCCGGATCAGGTCGTGGGGGAAAATTTTGGCGGCTTCAGTAGGGACCTCGTCTCCGAAGATGGATCCGAGATGACAAAATTACGCGTGCGCGAAGTCTGTAATTTTATACGGGAAAATAAACGTTTTTTTTTATTCCGGAAGTACGGCTGGCAGGGGTTGATAAGCGCTTCTTGACGCGTCTAGGCGCCGGGCCGTGCCATAGAGTGCGGAGTGTCGCGTGCGTGGGAGAGACGGGTAGTCTTAGGCGAACAACGTCCCTCCTCCACGATGCTCTATGACCGCTCACGCCGACGGCCAAGCTCCAACTGAGCCGGCGGCGGGCGGGCGGGCGGCGAGCGCCAACTCACCCCCTACTACACTTCCCCTACCGCGGCGGTCCAATCGCGTGGCGGCGGCGCTGCAGTCGACACCTCGGGGACAAAAACAACCGCCAGACATCTTCCCCCTCCTCCTCAACAGAAAACAGCGCGACCACCCCTCCCCCGTGGGCTCGCGGGTCGACATTATTTCCCCTCCGGGCGGCCGACCCCGCAGTCGAAGAGGCTGTCGCTTGTTATGGGGGGCGCACCCAGCACGTGACCCGGCCTGTTTCGGCTGGATTAAGCTGGGTTCACAATAAAAAAAACCATAAGCACAACATTTTACACGAAATCAGAAACCTTGTACGAAACAGATTCAGAATTGTACTGTATTCTTATGTATACTGTTAATCCGATTGAGGTGCTGCGTGAACAAATGTCAGATACAATAACAAGATACACTACACAATAAAATATTAATTTATTAATATTTTTATACTATACATATAAATTTGCACATGTCAAATCATGTCATTTATATATGCAGGATATGTTGAAGCTCCCATCTGTGAAGCCTGAAAAAGAATTTGAGAAATTCGTCAGCCAAGGCTATTTTACGAAGTGCACCGCAAGATTTACAGGATATTTATACTGTATTTGCCAATCATGACTACACACGAAGTTATTGCACAGGCTGGAACACGAATTTTTCTTGATTTATATGGAGCAAGAATAAACGAAAGTAGTTTAAAATTTGCACCGGTACAATTCGTCACAAAGTCTGTGACCAATATAAAACCTGACATTTCTTCACTACCACCAACCAATGGAACAGCCAAACTACATTCGTTTACGTGTGTATCATCAGGTACAACATTGGCTTGGCAAGGAATTGCCTCCAGAATCGTGATGGTGGAATTGCCTCCAGAATCGTGAGGGTGGAATTGCATATAGAATCGTGAGGGTGGAATTTCATATAGAATCGTGAGGGTGGAATAGCATATAGAATTGTGAGGGTGGAATTGCATATATAATCGTGAGGGTAGAATTGCATATATAATCGTGAGGGTAGAATTGCATATATAATCGTGAGGATGAAATTGCCTACAGAATCATGAGGGTGGAATTGCATATAGAATCGTCTTGTGCCTACCACAACTGAGGATGCCGTCGCACCCGAGGGAGTGCTGAAGTTAATATTTCGTAGATGCACAACAGGCTGTGAGGCTAAGTGCGGGTGCAGAAAAGCTGTCATGAATTGTTCAACTGTTTGTAATACCTGCCATGGTGACTGTTTGAATGGAATCCATGTCCGTCCAGTGGTATTAATTGCATGCTAACTTAAATATACTTTACATATTAATACAACTTAGACCCTAGATATACATTTGGCAGGCAAAGGTTTATTAAGTTTTATGCTTGTGGTTCCTAAGCGATAAGCTCTAGTCTGCAAGAGAGGATGTCTGTGTAGTGACAATTATTTGCCGCAGTGATCATGTGTTTGTTAACTTGAAAACTATTGCAGTTACGAAAAAAGAAAGGGTACTTTTTTGTAGAATATTTATGGGCTACAATTTTGTACTGAGGCGTGTTGGCCTGGCAGCAGGCATGTTACATCATGCTAGGCGGACAGCATGAGTCGATCAGTGATGTCATGGGTTTTCGCAACTATGTCGCAGCTCCCGAGAGACGTCATTGGGATTCCCCGATGACGCCAATGCGTATACGTGACTACCAACAGGCACGAGGAGGTAATGTCTATTTTTAGACCTCAGGTCATCATGTTACATCAGCGATTGACATCACTAAAGGGGCTGTACAAAAGCCTCGGAACTGCGCAATATGAGTCAGTCTTACTCCTAGTATTGTGCAGTCACTCTGGAGTCGGAAGTCTGAAGAGGATCAGTATAAGTACAAAGTGAGAACCGAGAGTGGTGTGAGGCAGCGCCCTTAGGGGCGGCGTTGACACTGCGGCGGCGATGGATGTCGTGAGAAGTGATGGGCCGAGAAGAGGCACTGACGGCTGTGCAGAGATGAAGAGGACCCAGCGCCTTGGGGGCGGTATCACGACGGCGTTGAGGCTGATGTAACATCGGCGCCCTGCAGAATGTGTTGTGTCGGCGCGACTAAGCTGACGAGGTGTGACATCTCGAGGATGGCAACATGGCGGCGGTGGTCGGTGTCGAGGCTGAGTAACATCAGCGCCCTGCAGAAGGGACAGACAACACTAAGGTGTTGTGTCGGCGCGACTGAGCTGACGAGGTGTGGCGTCTCAAGGATGGCAACACTGCGGCTGTGGTCGGCGGCGTAGAGGCTGTGTGAAGCCAGCGGGCTGCAGGAAGAACGAACAACACTTGCGGTGTTGTGTTGGAGTGCTACAGAGGCGGTTAGATGTGGAGAACAACACTGACGGTGTTGTGTCGAGGAGGGCAGTAACTGTCTACTTGATAAGACTGTCTACCTGATGATTCAAGAGAAGGAGTGCTTCGAGAGTTCGCTACTGGTCCTGCTCGGAGGAGGTGCTAAGCTTGTGCAGAGAGACTGGTGTGGACATCTTGGTGATGTCAGGAAGACGTCTTGGTGACGTCGGAGTCTACTGCCAGGCTACAGGCGCATACCTTCGGAGCAGTACTGGGTGAGAGAAGAGGGCTTCTGCTACAAGTCGACAGGTGAAGGAGGTGCGCGACGGGAGTCGAACCGAAGACCTCAAGAGTGAAGACAGTAGTGCACTCTGGGTTCTGCGCAGTGCAATGTGAGCCATTGCCACTTCGGACTGTTAAGGTTGTACATTGTCACTATTTGGAAGATTGTTGATTGGATATATGATTGAACTTTTATTGTGATTTGTAGTGTTCGATTAATGTTAAATATTCTTGTGCTTTAATTGTCAAAGTAACTTAACGTTTCTGTGACACAGTACTAATTGTGTGCATAACTAATTGCGTTGTGAAAGTTATAGTAGATTGCTGTTTTGTGTATTTCGTAGATTTGCGAGCTATTAAATCCACCACTTAATTTAACTCTTTTATTTCTAATTATAAGACCTCTCTCCCAAAAGAACTCACGATAATTGCCCACATTTAAGTTTTTGCTCAAACTTGTAACAGTACTAAAACATATCAATGCTGTGACAACTATTATAAGAGTTCTTCTTTTCAAAGTACTAAATAAATTCTCCTATTTTTTAAGACGGCGTATCGAGCTCTGATCTATACTGTCAGGAATTTTGACATAGTAATTAGTGACGGCCAGCGAACAACTGTAACAAATTTCAAAACTTTCGGAATTTTTGTTTTCATTTTTCCTTCGTTGACTGGACTATTATTCGGATGAAGTCATTCACAAAGTAAAAATAATCCAGACGTGAGTTACACTGTAAAGTACGGTATAGGCGGTTCGAATAAAGTGAGCACTTCTGAAACCTTAGTTACTTTTTTCCTTCACAGATAATTTAAGGTTTCCTGCCACATTTTACTATTTTAAAAAATTTAAGTATCACTCAAGGTATATAGACTGTACCGTGCTCAAAAGTTAACGTCTGTAGTCCAATAAATAACATTTTAAAATTTTTCATTCCAGGCAAGATGGTCTTCAAAAGTGGTCAGTTTATTGCGAATCACCTATAAGTGGGCTTTACGTCTCGTCTACAGTGAGCTCATTATATAGACGGTGACAGACAACTTGGTATAATGACAGGAGCTGGGAGAGGAGTCGGCCATGGCCTTTGCAAGGAACCATATCCCAACAGTCACCTGGAGCGAACTCCGGAAACCAAGGAAAGCAGAAATTAGGAAGGCAGGTCGGAACTGGGATCACACTAGTGTCCTCCCGACATCCGAAGAGAAAGTCGCGCCACCTCGTTCTGTCAGTTACATTCAGGGACGTATCCAAGGGGGGGGGGAGGTTAGTGGGGGTCAGAACCTCCCCATAGCCACCAAAAAATTGAAAACATTCATATAAAAATGTGTAATGTTTTCACTTAATAACAGTTCTTAATTTAGTTACGAAAACAGTTTTAAAAAAAGCCCTATTTTGCACCCTGAAATCAAAAATTTTTCCCGAACCCCCATTTCAAAGCGGTGAAAATTTAAAAAAATTTCATACTAAAAAATTTATAATATTTTACCAGTAGTATTTACTCTATCCGTAGTTACGAAAACTTCTAAGATATCACTATTTAGCACCTCAAAATCCATGTTTTCTCGGGAGAAGAGCCCTTCTTTAAAGTAGTGGAAAACTAGAAAAAATTCATATTTAAAAATTAATAATATATTTACCATTAATATAGTAAATTTTAGGGGAAAAAACTGCTAAAATAAGCATTATTTTGCATCTTAAATTCCAGAATTTTCCCGGGGGAGGGCCCCAGAACCCCCCCCGCTTTAAAGAGGTGGGCGGTGTTTCTTCACAATATTCCCAGGCCAAAACCCCTCCCTTTCACAAATCCTGGCTATGCACCAGTTACATTGTAGGTGGTACCTATAGGGAGAATACAATTTTTACGCGCGGCCACTGAAGTCGGTTGTGCATTGAGTAAAAAGTAGTTTGTAACCTTACCAGACGTGCGTATAGGAACGCCAAGAAAGTAGGTATGGTAGAATAGTTTCCCAGACATCCATGGTTGCACTCATAAACCTTTTTATAAAACAGTCAAATGTATACTGAAGTTACCAGACTTGTATTGTAACAACTGTAAAAGTTTGCATATTTTACAAGACGAAGTATGGTAACTGTCCCATACTGCGTCTGGGATAATAACTTCCTGAACATTCAAGGAAGTTTTTTACACTGTAACCTACTGTAGATATATGACGTCTAAACATGAAGAAATTGTTTACAGAAATGGACATTCTGCAATACTCACGACAATCCAGAAATGAAATAATACATACCTGTAAGTACGCAGTAAAAGTGGCTACATTAAATAGTAAGTGTTTGTAATTAATTCAACGGTAAGAAGGAATGCACAACATTTTCGCAGACATAGACTGCAAGTATAACATGATGGTGCAGATGCAAAAACACGTATCTCCAAATCAACAACTCTTCATTGTAACGAAAAAAAAAAAAAAAAAAAAAAAAAAAAAAAAAAAAAAAAAAAAAAAAAAAAAAAAAAAAAAAAAAAAAAAAAAAAAAAAAAAAAAAAAAAAAAATATATATATATATATATATATATATATATATATATATATATATATATATATATATATATTCATAGAAATATTGCCAAAGCAACCATTAACGTAAATCAAATTTTTAAGAAATATACCATAGGTATTGTAATTACAGTATATAGATATTGTTATTGTGAGAACTGTTGCAAAATTTTTTTAACAATTTATTTTTTAATGCCAAAATGACAAGTGATTTGCAGATACTTGTTCTTGCATCTGCACCATCATGTTATACTTGTTAATAATTTATATTAAATTCGCTCGGCGTCTCTTACTGGCCGGCTTTGCAATGGCCTGTCGCAGAGATCGTTTCTAGCCAATAGCGAAACGTTCAACGACAGAGTGGCTATTACCCTGTAACGGGTTTACAAACGTACGTACGTAGTTGTTATTACATAAAGTCTTTTGCCCAATGAACTCATAGGTCGTACACGGATATATACAGAGCATTGAAGTTTACTTTATAACCAACTAATAGCGCCAAGTTTGTATTCCTCTAACGATGCGTAGAGGTACGTAAATTTGGCAGATACATTCCAGGTCAGGTTGAACGTCAATTACGTATACTTCGTTGTCATGTCTGTGACTTGCTGGCGGCTGTTACGAAACGCGTTTGACTACTGCAAGCCAGTAGTAAATAAGGAAATAATGCGAAGTGCTATCGCTTGCTACCTGCTTGTACGGTTATAAGCCAATAGATAATCGATTGTGGTCAGTGGGTGTATAGGACTAACAAGTCTAGACTGCTGCTAGATGAATCCGCGAAATTGACGCACCTCTAACGATGAGGTTAGTCTTGGGGTTTCTGCATATAATTGCCGTCTCGTCAAGAACGAGAAACTGGGGTAAAGAATCCTCCAGAATTTCGGCCTTTTATCAGCATCCTTGACAGAAGAATTTTATGTTTTAAATCATATGTTAAGTATCTCACTCCAAATGCGGAGTATTTTAATTGTACAAGGTGACCGCGGTTGGCACAGTGGATTGAGCGCTCGTCTCCTACAAAGGCGGTCCGGGTTCGATTTCCGGCGGGGTCGATCCCAGGATTTTCGCATCTGGGAATCGTGCCGGACGATTCGGCTGATCGGCGGGTTTTCTCCGAGATCTCCCGTTTCCCCCACCTCTTTATTCCGACGCCGCTCCATTCTTACATCATGTCACCCCTCACCAGCGCTAAAGACCTAGATGTTGAGTGCTGAACGAAATCTCTTCACTTCACTTCTACCATCGTATAAGCGTCGCGGCGGGATAAATTGAACGCGCATGTACCCAGTATTGCCTACGTGCTAGGCTCTGTAACATCGCGTTCAAGCTTCGTGACTGTTTTGGACGAAAACTATGCGTCCTAGACAGTCGCTGCAATAAGACCATTCTTGTTACATAGGTCACATTATTCCATCTGACACCTTCAAATATCATATCATCCTGACGGTATAAATGATCGTAATTTAGGGGTTTCCACCCGTTTTATTTTCGTATGGGTACACAGTATCAACCAGTGTTTACTGTGGATTTGCCGGTTGCATTAATACATAGCGTTATTCTGAGTAGCGTTAGTTTACGTCGACCTATTTCCAATTTGTGGGAAAATTAATGTTTTCAAATTCAATATTCAAAGGCATAGCCTATTATATAATAGTTATAATAACTCGCTTAGTAATGAGTTTACTTATGAAGTAACTTGTATATCTCTGGCTTTATTTTCACAAGGAATAACCTGCTGGAGTTCGTGGGGTTTTTTAACAGCTCATAATAAATAAATTAAATATTGAAATATTGCAAGATGTAATTGCAAACAAATTAGGCTACATGGGGATTTATACCAATGGTAGTAGTGTCTAGTACATTTCTAGGCGTCCCGAGACCCTTACGGTAAAGTATGTTGGTGGCATTTTTAGTTTTCTTATGGTAAACGCATGTTTTTTTTTGTCTTCACTGATCTGTTGGCTAGGCACTATAGTGTGGCACCAGTGTGACAGTTCACCGAGGTTTTGGCGTATGAACGAGAGGCGAAACGCCGATATAATCCGTTATACAGCCGCGCAAACAAATAATTTCGTAAAGAGGAAATTAAAAAAGAAAATCTTCTCTCTTCAGGCTGGAGGAAGACAGGGTAGTTTAAAAATAGCCTCGTAGCATGAAGGAAGGAAACACGTACAAGACTAAAGAACACACATAGTTAAAATATAATACAAAAATACTGAATCAACACACACAGACAATCAATTACGGTACAATAACATTTCATTAACGGTTGAATAGTCAAGTGATCCAATACTAATAATATTCCCCAATAATGATAAACAAGTGGTCTAATACTAATAATATTCCCCAATAGTGATAGTCAAGTGGTCCAATACTAATAATATTTCCTAATAGTGATAGTCAAGTGGTCCAATACTAATAATATTCCCCAATAGTGATAGTCAAGTGGTCCAATACTAATGATATTCCCCAATAATGATAAACAAGTGGTCTAATACTAATAATATTCCCCAATAGTGATAGTCAAGTGGTCCAATACTAACAATATTTCCTAATAGTGATAGTCAAGTGGTCCAATACTAATAATATTCCCCAATAGTGATAGTCAAGTGGTCCAATAATAATGATATTCCCCAATAGTGATAGTCAAGTGGTCAAATACTAATAATATAACCCAATAGTGATAGTCAAGTGATCCAATACTAATAATATTCCCCAATAATGATAAACAAGTGGACTAATACTAATAATATTCCCCAACAGTGATAGTCAAGTGGTCCAATACTAATAGTATTTCCTAATAGTGATAGTCAAGTGGTCCAATACTAATAATATTCCCCAATAGTGATAGTCAAGTGGTCCAATACTAATGATATTCCCCAATAGTGATAGTCAAGTGGTCCAATACTAATAATATTTCCTAATAGTGATAGTCAAGTGGTCCAATACTAATAATATTTCCTAATAGTGATAGTCAAGTGGTCCAATACTAATAATATTCCCCAATAGTGATAGTCAAGTGATCCAATACTAATAATATTCCCCAATAATGATAAACAAGTGGTCTAATACTAATAATAAAATTAAGAAATTACTTTTTTTTTAATTACAAAACACCTACTTGGAAACTACTGAAGTCGTCATGATAATTTCATAACACAACAAATAATTAGGGCTAGGAATATTTCGCGTGTTCAACGACCAACATGCTAGAATCCATTATCCTGTGTATACCGAAGCCCTACCATTTGTCCATTACCTGCTACTCATTCAGACATCAGACAATGAACGAATAGACGGGGCTTGAGTATGTATAAGACATTGTATTCTAGCATGTTGGTCGTTGAACACGCGAATATTTCCTATAGCCCTACAAATAAACGAAACAAAAATGTCACCTCACTGTCATAGAACGCATACATTTATGTCCAAGAATTGTACAGTAATATAAGGTCCACCAAGCGGGCGGACTATGTAACCTACCTGGTTTATTGACGGTGTTACGGTGTTTCATGCCTGTTATTTTTTTAAGCTCAACTTACAATTCTCAATGGGTTCCTCTGCGAAAAAAAAAAAAAAAAACACGCACGTCAAACTATGCATTTACAAGTTAAAAAAAAAACAGCATGCTTATCAGAACCATGATTTTGGGGCTCCTCAAAAACAGCTTAATTTTGACTGTTGTAACAATAGAAAACTATCACGCTGATTCGCGAGTTGCAAAACTAGAAACCTGTGCAGTTATTTACTGTATACTGTCCGCAAATAACGTTGTAGGAAAAACACTGCTACGAAAACATGTCATGTTAGATTAGTTCGTAGCATGTAGAGGCGATGCTGTTCTTGTCAAGTATGGCAATGTGACCCTTATCACTCCCTTGTCTCCATGATTAAATGGAGAAAAATTAAATATGATACATAGGCCTCAATGGTATCGGTGTCACTGAGAATGCAAATAACAAAGTTGATGGGGTAGCATTCACTATAAATAAGGCGTGTATCAGCGAGGTGGCGATTCACCAGGCAATTGTGTATCGACACGGTTACCAGACACTAAAGATACGTAAACAGGATATTACTTCTCAAAAGGAGGACATTTCATTAAAAGACGAACAGTAAATATTTTTTTTCTCGCGTAAAATTAATTTTACTGGAAGCATCAAATTACGTTACTTTAACGTTACGTAATGATTACGTGCTTTTTAGAACCGCGTAATAATATCACGAGAATTTTAAGCGAACGCCCTTCAAATATTTAATAAACTGAACACACAAATACCAACTTAATATTACCAGTATAAATAAAACATTGAGAATTCCTGCTGGTAACGTACAACTAAAATATGACAAAATTCATAGCTTGCGCATTTTCCCCTTAATTTTTTCGGAAATTTTAACAGTGTCTTGCAATATTGTGCTATATGTACACTTGTCATGCTAAATATGGTTAGTGGATCTTGTAGTCTTCCTTATTAGTGTGGAGTACTTTGTAACCTCTAACGCAGGCACCGTTAGTCTAAAGAGCATAATATTTCATGCAAGAATCAGAGAAAAATATTTTCTTATCCAAATCCCCTTAGTTTATTGTACGAACCAAAAATATAAATATTACAAATAATAAGAGCTAAATACTTGATGCAATATCACGTCCTGTTAAAAAGTCTGACATTTCTGGCGGTCTAAGACGCAGAAAAATACTATTGCCAGACGTCTGGTAACCCTACATAGGGCTACGCAACGATCAGCGATGGACGAAAATGATTTAGCGAGAAGTATGCGGTGACAGAGTGCTGCATAGAGAGCCTAGATTGTAATTATCGTGTGCGATTGCTGAGAAAGTTACACTGGAGTGGAGAAAGACAATTAGAGGTTCTGATTTCAAATATCGAGAATAAGTCCTTTTATGTTAACGTTGAATAAAAGACTGCCTTACTTGAATAAACAACTCGCAATTAAGTAATATATTAACCCACGTAATGTGTTTTAGATCAAATGTTACGAATTGTAAATTTTAAGTGAAAATATTGAGTGACAAATGAGGAATAAATGAATCATTAAGTTTAATAAAATTTGATTTACAGTTGCAACTTAGCCGTGACGTTTAATTTGACATATTTATTATATTTTAAAAAATCCACCGAACCACACGAGATAGGCAACGCCCAGGGTAAAAACTTCAAACAGTCCTAAGTAAAACGAAATATTTTGGACATAGTTTCCATTTAACTCCATTCGATCATTTAACTGTAATATAACTCCAGTATTTGTATAACAATATTATGGAATTTTTGATAGTATTTACTTCTTTTTTAACGTTAAATGAACCTTGATAAATGCTAAATACATAACAGTATTCCGAATCAACCATGCTAAATTACTTGTTTATAAATTAAGTCTTAATTGCAACCTGCTGTACCAATTCATGACGTCAAGACATACGGTGAAGGTGTATTTTATTATTTTAAGTTTCAATAAAATATTATTACGTTTTTTTTTTATTCGCGTCTTATCTTTTACCTTTCCTTAAGGCTAGAACCCAGCATGAAAATGTTTTCATTTATGACTGACCCATCGTTTAGTGTTTAATGCTTTCCAATTATTCGAAAACTCTGAGAATAATAATTGCGGTCGGAAACGGTTCATTCGTGTGAATGCCATCGAGATTTTGCTTCGCTCGTTATTCGAGAACGGTTCAGGTCGTGAGTGGTCGCCCAGCGTTATTTATTACTGGGGAGTTTATACGCGACACCTACGCGTCATTCATCAAACTTGTCTCGTTTGCGCAGTGAATTCTGCACGTGATACTAGAGTGTACATTATATGTATAGGCCGAGAAACATACTAAAATATAATATTGCGCGTATATTAACATCATTCGATAGTAAACACAATTTTATAATTTGGCCAAAACTATTATTTTCACCTTGTAAATCTTTAAAGTAATCACGTCTACCTAAAACAAGTTTCCAAGAAATTTTTTACCAATTTTTACTAGCGTATTTTCTTGTGCCCATTTAATTCGTTTTAAATAACTAAAAAAAAAATATAAGATTTTACAAAATGCTTTTTTAATGTCTAATGAACGTGGCTGGATATATTTAAGGGATAAAAAAAAGCAATTGCAATCGAGCTGCAAATAATATGCAAAACTTAACTGGAACAGTAAAATAATATCAGACAACATTATAGAACACTTAAACCGTATGCCAGATATAAGACTCACGTAATAACATAATATAAGTAAAGAAGCAACCAATCCTTAGAAAAAGGCCAATGAAGAGATGGCTCTACCAAATTTGAAGGAGACGGAACGAAGCAGTTAGTCCATCACCTGGTGAACATGATGGGGTGATGGATTTCTGGTTAACTTTCAAGACATCTCTTGCAATGATTCTACATGACAAATTAATGAAAGATTTCGTTATTAATGATATAAAGTAGTTTACCAAGAATATACCCTATGCTTTGTCGAAGAGAACATTTTGTTAATACAATTTGAATAAATGTTATGGCTCAAAAACAGAAATACAATAAAACTGTTAACACTTCCCCTTAAGCCTTTTGCTACCAGCGGACAAAGTATACGCATTTTCAGTTTCTTAATTGTATGGAGGAAGTTATTCTAATTGAAATTATATAATCCTATCATCAATATTAAACAAAAATTTAGTGTTCGATATACTCTCCTCCGTGAACTGGAGATATGCATCTGCTGACTTCGCAAATAGTGCTCGTTATTGCCCTAAATACTTTTTAAACGGTTTAAAAACAAATGCTTATAGTAGGGCCATCTAAAAAAATTGAAGTCGCTGATGTTTAAAGTAGCTAATCATTATTTAAATTCTCCCGTAGCTACCATAAAAGGGCAAAGTTTTCACCTATACGACGCTACGTCGCAAAATATAATTTGAAAATACGTAGGCGTGTTGGAAGTAGACACCGTAAAATGGTTTTCTAAATAAGTGGCAGCACTATTGATCAGGAAACCGACAAATTAATGTTGAAGTCACCGAAATTGATTTCTTACGAGGCCAAACGTACAAATAAATAACATTATCATAAACTAAACACATATTTTACACTACCAGGTAACCGACAAATCACTAATTCTGCGTGGACGAAATTTGACGAGAATTTACTGCCGTCCATTCACAAGAAACTCCTATTATTTAGAAACATTCATTGTGTCTTACATTACCTCAGTTAACCCCATCACCGAAGAAATTATTCAGATCTGCCGAAACAAGCACTGTATTTGAAGGGAGTTGTTTTTTTAAACTTGATTACGAAACGATATTATTGCTTAAAACAATGTCGTACCTTCAAAAAGTATTCAATTAATTTTTATTAGTCATCACTTACAAACGTCCAGTACTGGAAGCGTTTTTAATGTTTAAGTTAACAAGTGGCTACTGTCTAATAACCAGCTATTTTATCTTAACCGTAGAGCACTTAACATTTATTGTTATGACAGTAAAAAAATTCATCACAGACAGAAATGTGGAACCTCTGCGAATGAAAACATTCATTACTATTTTACAGTACCACAACAAAAAATTAAATATTTTATTATTAATTTTAGAAATATGGTTTGTAATAGTTTAGTTAATTTAAGCGGCAATTTTAATAATGACTTGGTAAGGGCGCGGTTCACCTCAGTTTTCAACGACTTTTTATTTTTTTTATTTATTTATTTTGACACGTATAAAAAATTTTGAATTTTTAAAAAATTTAAATCAGCATTTTTATTAAATACAAAAATATACTAAATTTTTGTTTTATATATGTCAAATCATAGCCTACAACATTGTCATACACTGTGAATTTTTTGGGTTTGGTTTGTCAGTTGGTTTTAGTGGCGTACATAAAACCGTAAAGTGCAAATTTTGACGTTTACGACTCATTACGCAAAAACTATGAGAGATACACAAATTTCCTAAGAATAAGTTAATCATAACTTATATCTAAAATAAGGAAAAAAATATCTGGCGGAAACATAAAAATAAATGACGCTTAAAAATAAAACTCAAAAACAAAATAAATAGGAACCCAGGGCGCCTGGGTTCCTATTTATTTTGTTTTTGAGTTTTATTTTTCAAATCTAAAAAGGGAACAGATATTGCAAAACAGTTACATAGAAATGTTGGAAATTGTTTGTACCACGTAGCTTAATTTTTTAAAAACATGGGTTTCTAAAATTTTGGTTAATTATTGACTTAGTTAAAATGTCTTGAAGTCAGTAACTATCCAAAATTATAAAAACGTATGTTTAGGAAAATTTATGACACATAGTACAAACAATTTCCAATATTTCTATGTAACGGTTTTGCAGTATTTACTCCCTTTCCGGATTTATAAAATAAACTTAATAAAATAGCATAAATTGGGACCCGTAGCTATTCTTGATCGGGACCCACCAGTATCCCCTGCATAGGCGTGTACACAGCCACCGGACATCCTTCGTCAGAGAGAGAGAGAGAGAGAGAGAGAGAGAGAGAGAGAGAGAGAGAGAGAGAGAGAGAGAGAGAGAGAGAGAGAGAGAGAGGCACTGCGTCGCGCATAAAACACCCTACCATTTCGTGCCATAATTAGACCGCAGATGATACTTCATAGTCCTACAAACACTCCTTCAGCCGTCGCTTGTCCATTGGCTGCCGCATTGGAATCACTTGGCAAACTCGGCTTCACAGGATCCATTCATTCCCCGCCCTTAATGATCATCATCCTCTCGGGTGCCTGCAGGGCTCCTCTGAATGACGAAGCTTCAATCACACGAGCGAAACAAACATATAATTTTACGCTGTGTAACCCGGTCGGAAATTACAACGCGAAACAACAGCAGTGCTTCTGTTCGTCGCCTCTACACGCGAGGCACTGGTTTAGCGTACAACTATGCAACATGCAACACTATCCGCTTACTGCATAACCAAGCCAAGTGCAGCTGTGCTACATTAACTTCTCTAGGCGATGACGGTTAGTAACCTGGTAGAGTTAACTAGATTTGCTCTGTCACGGAACTGCCAAGTAAGAGGTTTTCGAAACACGTTATTTGATTATAATAGTTTTTTTGTGAACCATATTTCAAATTTACAAAAAGGCTATTTCACACGATCATATTTTGCTTACAATTTTCTATCAAATTTATTTAATTCAATCTCTTGAACGTCGTGTGACGCCATGTTGACGTCATAACCGCTGCCATTTTGTCTTTCAATTGATTGAATATCGTGAAATTAATTTGTCAAATATTTTCGTTTGGAACGAGTTTGAAATCTTCTTGAATCAAAATATTTTAGAATGGAGTAGAGGTTTTTCTGTCGGTATTAATTCAAATAACATACAGTATTAGTTGAGTTCTGTATGTGAATGTAACCATGTTAAAAATAAATCCGAGCATTATTTCTTTTCAACAATGTACCAAAAATAAAAATTAATTTTGTAACAGCGAAACAAAGTATTTTTGTGTCGTGCAAAGTTAGTAGATGATTGTAAAATTGGTACATTATTTATTTCGTGCATAATTTGTCAAATCATGTGATAACTTTTCAAGTGGTCACTTCAGTCTTTATTGGATTAAAATTTACCGACATGCTATTCAATAAATTGCATTCAAGAAATATTTTATCCTGTGAAATGGCCTTAAGGCATAAGGACCCTTCCTAGATAGGCTGCGTCTGTGTGTGTGAAGAAGGAGCGGTATGCCGTTGACCGTCGTTTGTGATGCATTATCGCATCTCCGCACAAGCTACTCAGATGACATGCAGTGAATTACTATTATCCTTTTTCCTATGGGACTTTAAGCGGTGACCACAATATTTTATTTGTGAGCAGCATAGTTTAAACTCTAACTATAGTTGTGCTTTTTCGAATCAGGTTGTTATATTTTCCAGATTTGGAATTTGGAAGTCTGGAAAAGGCATTTTTAGCCATTTTGAGGGGCCGTAAAATGATGTTTCTAATAAACGTGCGGAATTTTCAAAACTATAGCGACATAGTTTGAAGTGTGTGTTTTTTTAGTAGATATACACATATGATGCGCGTTAAATGGTTTAGTCAAGAAAACAATAGTCGTAACTCGCTGCAACGCTGCTGAAGCGTAGGTAGGGAGGCAACTTTAAATGTAAAAAAAAAAAAAAAACTGCCAAGGTTTCTAAATAAGGCAATATTCGTTAAGAACTTCACGTAGTCCACTTTTGTTTGAAGTAGTATGTGTGTGTACGTGTGCGACGTATGCTATCCTATATCATTAATCCGGTTGCGATGAAACTTTGGGCGAGTTGTGCGTGTGTCAGCTCGCGAGGATTTCCAACAAACATCTATAGGGTGAACCTACCCTACTTCGTGATAAGGGTTCGAACTTCAGTACCAGAAATATGTTAAACATTGTAATTATGACCTTACATTGGTCACTTGTTGTCGAAACTACACATGTCTGCTCTCTGTTGTTAGCCTATTGAACTCTGTATACAGATCTTTCCCAATTTTGTGAAGTCCTCGACGTGTCTTATCAGGATATTAAGGTATATCATGATACATGGTTGTTTACCATACATTAGGGGAAGACGGAGGTGGCAGAATGGGGTTCTCAAAAATTTAGTGACTTTTTTTTTTTCCTTCGAACTGGCCATTAAGGCTCGGTTTCAGTCACCATATTGAATTTTATTATTTTTCACTTTTTTTGGAATTCTGAGAAGAACATTGTTAAATGTGCGATTATACATCAAATTCTATTTCCATTTCGCTACAGTACAGACCTTGCGATTTAGCTGTTAACTTATAATCACGCCGCAATTTGTCGGGTAAATTATGAATATAAAAAAACGGCTAAATTGCAATGTCTGTACTGTAGCGAAATGTAAATAGAATTTGACGTATAAACGCACATTTAACAATTTTCTTCTCAGAATTCCAAAAAAGTGAAAAATAATAAAATTCAATATGGGGGCTGAAACCGAGCCTTAACATCACGTTGCGCCATTTAAGTATTTCAAAAATGGGTAACGAAAATATTTGTAGAAAATTAAAAAAAAAAAAATTTTTACACCTGTGGTCGAGGGGTCGTCTGTGACCTAGGCGATCCGGGTTCAACGCCCGGCGGGTTCGGTCCTGGATTTTTCACATATGGGAAACGTGACGGACGTTGCCGCTGGTCGGCGGATATTCTCGGGGAATTCCCGTTTCCCCCGCCTCTCTCATTCCGTCGCGGCTCCCCGCTCATCTCACCTTCACCTCGCACATTCTTCTGTCTGTAAGGGCGACAGACATGTCTCGCTAGTTGAGCAGCCGGTCCAACTTTCACCCCGGTCTCAGACACCTCCTTCCTGACCCTGCCCGAAGACGGGAATATGTAGTGGATTTTCATTTTTCAATATTATCGGTATTGATTATTGCTTATATTAAATTTAAAGTGCCGAAAAGCAGAAATTTTTAGTTTTGGATATATATTTAAAACAGAAATATATTCTTGTGTAAGATAATTTAGAGTAGACTTAAATATTGTACGACTCATAAATATATGCTAACCTAAAAATCACGCGAACCAAGTTACGGGCTGTAGCTAGTTACCTTTAAAATAATTCCACTGTAAGAATAATTCGCTTTAAAATTTTAAACTACTTGGCTGCAGGATACATTAGCAGAGGTCTTGAAAACAACAGGTGTTTTTAGTGAAGACCTACACTCTAGTTCGTGGTACAGTCGGGCGTATCTTGTGAAACTGTAACAAGTTCTGAGAGCAGTAACGTTCCTAATTTTATTGCTGTCGTCATTTTAGTTCAATAAAAGCACTTAACATACCAGTACATTTTACTTAAATTTCTGACAAAAACGACAAACGAAATTCAGTAAAACTGTTTTCTTCTCTTACGAAATCTTCTTCAGAACTAATTCTAAAAATTTAAAAATAAAAATAATAATAATAATAAACTCTACGATCATTTCAAAATACGTAATATGATAATTCCCTGAAATAAACTGCATGTTTTGGACCGACTTATTTTAACTCTTCATAAAATAATTTGTATTGTTCCTAGCAATATCATTTTCAAGTGCGTTTTCAAAAAAGATTTTCTGATTAAGTGCAAGTAATTTTTTTAAAGAGTGCTTGGGTGCCAAAAATAATTTCATTTCACATCAGTCCTGTATTTTATTCCATTATTTCTTATTGAGATGGTTAACATCTTTAAAAGATTTGTGATATTTTTGTTGTAGTATTCGTATTATATGTGATTAGACAGTTTTCATGTTTTTGTTTACATAAGTACATAAAAATCTACAGTGCATACAACTATAACTGATACGACTGTACATTCATTGCGCTAATTATTCTGACAACATTTTCCCAAATAAATAGCAACAATAGTAACGCAAATACCGGTCTAGCGCAGAAAATATCACTCTTTAAGTCGGAAACAAAAAAAAATTCAAAAATTGTCGGTGATCTTGAACTCATTTAATTTGTTGGATCGACTCAATTGGGAAACTGTAGAAAACGTACTGATTGTTTCAGTGGATATAAACTCTAGTTGGATCAGTGAAACTCGGCGATTTATAAGTTAAAGGATAAAATTTGTACCTAGATATACTAAAAATTGTGTAACTTTACATTTGTGGAGTGTCTGTTCAAAAGGTGCTATTTCCACCTTTAAAAAGTTGTGGGAAAATATGTACGTTCACTCCCTTTTGATCAGGATGGTCAAGTTTGGGGCGTGTTTCACCAAGAAAATACATTGTTTTGCTTGGGAATGCACAGGGAATTTAATAGTATTCAAGTACAGATCTATATCATGGACAGATTACATTGTTTGTTGGGAAGTGGAAATAGCACCTTTTGATCAAACGCTCCTCATTTAATGTAATGTTTTTTTTTTTTACGATGCCAGAGGTAACAGAAAAATATGCACCTAAATGTAACTATATACAGGACGCCCAGAAACACACGTATATTAAGCACACCATACAAATCCTGGGCTAAATTTGAGACGAAAATGTGACATTTTACATGCACTTAATGTGGCAACATAACACTGTAGTTAGTCCTCTCTTGGTCTCCGTATATCTTACTTGTACTCACCTTGCTTCACGTAACATACATAAAATAATACTTGAACGTGGATAGCATGAAGGGACTTTCTCAGTGCAGTATTGCCAAATTTTGCACGTAAAATATCGTCGAACAATATTTTGTCACTTACATTTTCGTTTCTAATTTAGACCAGGATTCGCATGGTGTGGTTATTATGCGTTTGTTTTCTGGGCAAACTGTATAGTGAAGACCTGACGAAAGTGCAACGGACGATGTTATCTGACTTAGCAAAATACTCATATTAATAGTTTTAATTTACATTTATTTATTTCACTTTTGACTGGTGACCGAAGCTACTTCTGGCCGTAATTAATATTTAAATTATTGATTAACTGTGCACAAGCCTCAAACACCCCAATATAATTTTATTAAATTTTATGGTAATTATAAATTAATACTCCTCCAATTCATTCCAGACTTTTTTTAGATAATGCTTAAACGTTTTACTTATTATTCTTAACTTCCATCAGTTTTCAATTCTATTTCTAATACCGAAATATTGCCCTTGATGCTCTAACCATTATACTACGGCGAACAGTTCCTAGACATTTGAAATATTGTTTAGTCTAGTATAACTAAATTTGTCATTATATCCTCAATAAAGTGTAACTTTTCAATACTAATGTAACTTCATAGTGAGCAACAGAGCAAAATCTGAAAAATACTAAAAATTATCTGTTACTCAACAAACGAAGAACGGATGAGTATATGCATAGTTTAAATTAACGGGTAATTCACCAAAACACACACATCATCTTAATAAATAAAGCAGTCACAGTAGATAGTTAAATGCTTGCTTTTTAAATTGTGTTATAATATTACATGTACAGTACATTCAGGTCAAGAGTCCCTCATGCTTAATGCGAGTCTCTACCGAGTGATGGCAGCATTTTCGGAGTTGGTGACAAAAATTAAGTCGAATTATAAAACAATGTGGTTTTCGAACTACAGATTTAATAGTAGAATTTATACTGATTAAACAATGACACTTAATCAAACTGTTATCCGAAAATCGATTTTTTTTACCAGTCAGAATTAACAAAACAACAGATTCATGAAAGAAAAACATTGCAACTTATTAAATCTGTTGTAATTGCACTGGTTATAATTTCAGAGTGCAAGACTACCTAATATTTCCCCCACCTCTTTGCAAGACAAGTAGGCCTATATTTATAATTTGGTAACCATGTCTGCATGCTACCAGCTCCAAATTCCGAAGAAGCAGAGAGGTTAAAACTTCTGCATTACTTTGTACGAAACCAGTGATCTAGAGATACATATGGATGGAGCATGAAATCTGTTGTAAGGTGATGGGACGCCAGTGCTTACGGCGGAAAAGTGAAGACAGTCTGTCATTTTAATGCGTGAAAAAAGTTGTTGCAATGTGTATATTATAGCTCGAAACCCTGAAATTTCGCGAATTCACTCGAGGAGACCTCAGATGTCAAACTTCTGTACACGTTCATTACTGTCGTGATTGGGTCACTGTTACTGACACTCTCCCAATGAGAACGGTGAACGGTGGTGGATCCAGCATTCAGAGAAGGGGGGAGGGGGGCTATGCCTTAAAAAGTGTGTATAGGCCTACATACATCCCAAGCCAAAAGCGGGAGTACTCCCCCGGAAAAATTTTGATTTTAGAGATGCAAAATTGTGCTTTTTAAGGAGTTTACTAAACAAAAAATTTAATTACGAAAGTAAGACAATTTTAAAATAAATTATGTCTTAAAAGTATATAGTGCTAATAAAATTAAATTAGAAAAAATTAAAATAGAAAATTAATCTGACCTTAAAAATGGCCCCATGCCCCCCCCCCTAAGTCCTCCCTTGACTGTGAGCCTAAAGCAGACCTACGTGACAACACTCATTCACTTCCGCGCTACCTTGTCATATGTACAACTCGCCACTGATCGGATCAGCAGCCAATGTACGAGTAGCTGAGGACATATTGTATAGTCTGTGCCGTACAAGTTTGCTAGTTTACGACATTTTCTCTGAGGAAGGTGTTTTTCTGTTTGTGGAATTTCTATTCTGAGAAAAGGGTCTGTAAGCACTGTTACAAAGAGGCCAAGAAGTCAGGATAGTTTAGAGGCCCACAAAGTGAAGCTGCTTGGCGTCATTCTCAGAAGAGAAATGTCAGAATCACGCAACCTGATACTGTATAGACCTTGCACAGTACTGTGGAGTCTAGCCGGCGCGATACTTCCTGGTCTCTAATTATGGATGTGGGTTGTCCAACCATAACCTCATTTCTCAGTAAACCTACAGGAACCAAGGGATGCGAGACCAATGCTGCCTGTATATCTCTGTGTGTTACCAAACTGAACGGCGCCATATTGCAGCCCGTAACCTGCAACATTCTATACCAAAGTTTTCACCCCAACTAAAGTACACAGTTCCCTACCTTCGCCTGCAATATGTCAGCATTAAATTCAGAGATAAGAGAAAAGTATTTTGCTTGACTCCCTTGTTGTTTGGCTGTAGTTCGTCAAGTTACCGAGAATGTTGTACTTTTTGGCGCTGTAATCAGGGCGGTCGGACTCAAACTCCGCTCACTTTCTTTCCATTGTTAACATTTTAAAGTAAATAAAGATTTCTGGAGCCATGTTTTTAAAATTCTAGTGAAGGAAGTATTTCATAAACTGATAAAAAAATACGTTTTGATAAACTGTTTATCTTAATGGGAGGGAAGTGGGCGGAGTTTGAACTCGACCACCCGGATTAGTGCCAAAATTGTATAGCATTATCGGTAACTTAGTGAACTGCAGCCAAACAACAAGGGGGTCAAGTTTCCAGGCGAGTGTCCAGACCTGTTCTTCTACGGCCGTGCCACAGTCGCATCATACTCGTTGCTATGGTAATAAACATTTGTCAGTTACCAATATGGAGGATGGGCTCCTCCTCCTTCCGTTATGCTCCATCTGTGTGTTTCTCTAATCTCTGGTTCAATTTGGTCATGTAACAAAAGAGCAGCGTAACAGTCTAGCTCTTTTATAACGTCTTTGACAGGAACAACTGACTGCACTCCGCCATATTGCTACGTGTATAAACAAAGTCCGCTTGGCCTTAGTATATGCTGCTAAAGTTCCATATGTATAATTTCTCTTACATCAGTATGAATTTTTTTTTTTGTTGCGTTGGTCCTTTTAGGAAGAATTTCTCCCGGGCGGACTGGGGGAATTTTATCTTTGTGTGAGGCTGCGAGCGCGTACCGTACCTCTTGATTACCGATGAGGCGAGATGGAGAGGTGTCTGGCTGAGAAGGGGGAAGGAAGTAAAAAAACTGACGCCGGCAAAGAAGAGCGGAGGAGAAGAAGGAAATAAGTGAGAAGGATGGAGGAGTCGGTTCCCTGAGCTTATCGCTCTCTTGCTAATTCCGCCGTGCCCCTCCCCCCTCCCCAACCACCCACAACCCGCGAACGAACGCCGAGGCGAAGCCGTAACTCGATTTGCATAATGAGGTCTGTAGGTTTCTCCCTCCCCTCCCTCCCTCCCGGGCCGACGCTTGTTTGAGAGGCACGCTTGTTACACGTTGTGCTCCAAGGCTTGGCTAGGGAGGGAAGT
>PNEQ01108423.1:70310-110636 GCA_003012365.1 Medauroidea extradentata
CCAAAACACAACGTATCCAAAACACAACGTATCCAAAACACAACGTATCCAAAACACAACGTAACCAAAACACAACGTATCCAAAACACAACGTATCCAAAACACAACGTATCCAAAACACAACGTATCCAAAACACAACGTATCCAAAACACAACGTATCCAAAACACAACGTATCCAAAACACAACGTATCCAAAACACAACGTATCCAAAACACAACGTATCCAAAACACAACATATCCAAAACACAACATATCCAAAACACAACATATCCAAAACACAACATTCCAAAACACAACATTCCAAAACACGACATTCCTAAACACAACATTCCAAAACACGACATTCCTAAACACAACATTCCAAAACACAACATAACAAACCCAACCCGAATTTATCCCAAACCAACAATGAAACCGACATAATCAAACCCAATGTAACTCTACCAAGCATCACCAAAAACCCTGTGTAACCCAATACAAGCTAACTTTACCTAACCCAGCGTATCCGAACCTAATTTAACTAATGAATGCTAGAAATCGAACAAATCGCTGCATTAACTTTTTATGAACACACATAAACATGAAAATATTGACATTCTATATTATGTAAGTGGCTTGCAATATATTAACGGGAATTTATTAGTGAAAAAACTTAACAATTATGTGTACGAAGCAATTAAGAATAAAAGCGAATATTGATAGGCATTGTTCCACAATGTGACTGAGACTTGAAATCAATCAGTCTGACCGAGAAATTTGCAACTTTTTGGTACGTGTCTTCGTCAACCCCAGAATTCTGGTTACCTCTTCGGAAAATGTAGCCCCAAATGTCGTCCCTGACCCGATGAAACGCCAGTGCATACTTAATCTCGATAAGGCATGTTATACCAATGAACAGACTGTACAAACTACTTATTTTTGGGATTGATATGATTTCAGACCACTTCGTTAACTAGTCTATGGCTACACGAAAGTACCGGCTTGCAGTACTAATCAATGTTTAATTAATATTGGGTTGAGCTAAAGTCTGAGTTATTATAACACATAGTGACTTAATCTCTACTTTGCTGGCAATTGTTTAAGGTGGTATTGTTATAACGCAATTAATATTAGATTAGACAATAAAAAATACGCTTACAGTTGTTTACATTTAAGGCGACATCTCTTCACAATATAAATGATGAAGAAAGTGGAGTGAATCGACTTCTACAAAACAGACAGTGTTCACAATGAGCTGAACTGAATATATTTTTTTCAAGCCCTTTAGTTTTGTTACACTGCCGTTACTTTTCATTGTTACATATAAGGTACTTATAATAAGTAACCTGCTGTAGTTACGTTATGTTTTCTTAGTCACGTGTTCAGAATGTTCTTTACTAATATTGTTTTAAAATTCCAAAAGGGAGCATAGGTAATATCACAAAAACGTGAGATTTGTTGAAAACTGTGTTTACTTTATAACTTACTTTTTTAAAACGAAAAATTAAAATCTATGCTTATTTTATTGACTTGAGTCTACAGCTAAGCCAAAATTATATGGATTTTTGCTTTGAAATAAATATGGGACACAGTAATAAAACATCTATATCGCGTTTTTACGTATCTGCTCCCTGTAAAATAAAAAATATAATAGGCTATTCGCAAAAACAGGGTGAATTAACTAGTCTAACAGTCTGTAACGAATTTGCAGTCAACTGAAAGCCCACTTGAATGAATAAATGAATTTATGGGAGCTGCCTACCGCGCGCTTCAAATACCTTGCAACGTGTTCGTAAGTAAAGTTTTTCTACGAATGTATTGGGGGGCCGCGATTGGCGCAGTGGCTTGAGCGCTTGCCTCCCACCAAAGATGATCCGGGCTCGATATCCACATGTGGGAACCGTCCCGGACGATGCCGCTGGTCGGCGGGTTTTTCTCGGGGATCTCCCGTTTTCCCCCGGCTCTTCATTCCGGCGTTGCTCCATACCCACATCAGGTCACCCCTCACCAGCGCTAAAGAACTATGGATGTTAAAAAGTTGACCAAAATCTCTTCACTTCTAAGAAACTATTCCACGTCTACCACGGCCGTAGATGAACAGGTCTGGACACTCACCTGGAAACTTGATCCCCTTGTTGTTTGGCTGCAGTTCACCAAGTTACCGATAATGCTAAACTCCGCCCACTTCCCTCCCACCAAGATAAACCATTTATCAGAACGTATTTTTTATCAATTTATGAAATGCTTCCTGCGCTCAAAATTTTAAATCATGGCTCCAGAAATATTTAATTACTGCATAACTGTAACAATGAAAAAAAGTGGGCGGAGCTTGAGTCCGACCGCCTGGATTACAGCGCTAAAAAGTACGACATTCTCGGTAACTTGACGAACTACAGCCAAACAACAAGGGTGTCAAGCAAAATACATTGTTAGATAGGCGAGTGTCCAGACCTGTTCTTCTACGACTGTGACGTCTACCTAGTCCTATAATTTACGAAAAGAAAGCATACACTCAAAAAGTGAATGTCATTGTTTTAGCCGCCATATTGAATTATTTTATTTTTATTTTTTGTGAAGTTCTGAGAAGAAAAGTGTAAATTTTACGATTATACCCATTTATTATTGCTCTACAGTACACATAATGGCAGTTGAATGTTTTAACAGATATTAAGACTGCAATCAGTCAGGCAAATTAATATTGTTAAAAAACATTGTCGGTCTGATTGTTGCTTAAATACATGTTAAAAGTTAAACTTCCATGTGTTTACTGTAATGCAAGGCAGATAGAATTTGCGATATAATAGTGAACTTCACATATCTTCTCTAAATAAAAAAAGAAGCAAAAACTAAAATAACGGCCTTTTCATACTTCTACACTTCAAAATATACCAACCCTGATTTTTTTGTGAATTTCAGATAGAGACGTGCAGAAAGTTATGAGGTCTTACCAATAAAGTTGTGTGGTCACACATATATTGTCCCACAGTAGAAATGGATCGACGGTAATTTTGCACACTAGTTCAGCGTTTGGAAAGTGGAAAAACGGAGTACAAAAAATTTGGTATTATTTTTTAAATGTTTTTCGACGAAATGGTTATTAATTACCGTTAACATTTAAGGCCTATATTATAGGGAGGGGGGACAGGGCCGGAGGGTATAACGGGCGCCAAAAAATTTAGTGGGAGTTCCTAAAACAGTAATTTATGACCGTTAACATTATTTTACACAATTTTGAATTTTCGAAAATTGAAAACCTCGGGAACTAATTTGCAAGTAGATGTTAGTAAATAAATGCAATAAAATATTTTATTTATTATTTTTTTTACTGTTTCCTTGTCTCGTTCATGGGTCTCCCTGGATGGCAGCGCTGCAGTGACGTAGTTCCAAAATAATTTGCTCCCTAACATACTACGCCCTCTCTCCCCGCGGACTTTGGACGCCCCTGAGAGCCGCGAGCGAATCCGCCCGGCTAATCCTAGTCGACTGCGAATGAGGGGTGTGCCGATTAGTGAAGGGGTGGCTCGGTCAACACGGGGGAAGCCTCCCTAGGATCCTCCCTCCCTCCACAATAAGAGCTAATCAGCAGGGGAAACAGAGGGCGTGAGCGCACACGTTTTCACGTCTGGCCGCACGCCTGGGCCACAGAACACACTAATATGCTACATATGCTTTAAATTTAATGACGTTTGCGAAGTGGAAATGAAAATCACTAATCTTAATTGTACAACTTACTGTATTTAAGAGACCGGGTGAGTTATTATAATGACTGTTTCTTAATTCCTGCCTGATTAAAAATTTGGCAAGATTTAATAGAAAATATTTCACTAGAAACGTAGCTAATTACTTTACCTTTCATTACGTACATCGTATTCGGAAAATTAAAGCAAACTGTCAAATAATTAAGCTGATTTAAATTTCAAGATAAAAATTCCCTCTCATAAAAGAATAAACACTAAGTAACTCCCGGTACCGATTTCATCCAATAATATGTCTCTAATAGTAAAATGTAATGTTTTATAAAGAAACATTGCCGGTTATTTGCCATATCCTTCATTTACTAAATGAAAATTAATATTATAAACAGAAGAGGTGACGGAGCCTCTTAAACAGTTTTTACGATTACCAAATTTTACAAAATTTTCAAATAAGCTGTATTAGGGGCCGCGGTGGTCGAAAGGCCTCCCACCGAGGCGACCCGGCTGGGAAATGTGACAGACCTTGCCGTTGGCCGGCGGATTTCCTCGGGAAACTAACCAGCGAGCGGTATATAGGGTAGTTCGTTCGCATTATTTATATATATATATATATATATATATTTTTTTTTTTTCGTAAACAAAGTTTTTGACAACTTTTCACCAACTGTTATTTTTCTCTTAGTTTCGGTCACAGATCCATGTGGTGATTTTCGTTTTTACGAATCACCTTACACTTTGCTTCCACTTCGTTAGTTTTTTTGCCTTCAATTAAAAATACAGTAAGTGTCGTACGTCTTTTTACCAAAGAGTAGATTCTACTTGGTTTTACTATCATATTCGCTTATAACGGCCAGTTTCCGCGAATTACCTGTCAAACTTAATCTAGCATTACACATAAAAATATATTTTTTAAAATTTTGTATTAATTTAACATTGGAAGTTTCATTTTCAGTGAGTAACTAAATCAATGCAGTTTTAATTGATGGCATAAGTAGGTTCCGTTAAAAAATAAGCATTTCGTTTCTCCGTATTCCGAGAACATAATCTGCGTCGCATGTTTCATGTCTCCCTTTCTCCCTTCAGTAAATATAACGTGTTCGCAGTGCGCAAGCTGCTATCTGCTCTAATGCTGCTATCTGCTCTAATGCTGCTATCTGTTCAAAATGCATTTCTCTCTCACACTCTCTTTCTGCACCCACCCAACATACACATACTTTATTTTTTGCGGTGCCGTATTTGTACCCCAAATATTTTAAAACATTTGCAGCATCGATTTAATTTTTATTGCTCCATTTCCTTCTTTGATCTTTTAACGAATTTTGTACTTGGGCGCCAAGTACCGGGGTTTAGGCAATGCACAGTAAAATTAAGCTTTCGAAGTTTTTTTTAACCTTTAGGGGCGCTCTTCAACTAAAAATTCGTACTTTTATAATTGTAGTAAACCCCGTTCAACACTTACAAATTACATTTATAGTAATTCCCCACAAATAAAACATTTTTAGGTTCCATAGTTATCGTACAAGTGCTGCCAAAGTAGTGATTTGACTATTTTCGCTACTTACCCAAACTAAAAACCATTCAAACGGTACGAATGAAATAATTTATAGTGAAAGTAAATGTGTTAGGTTACAGAATGACACCTTTATATTTCACGTAACAATTATTTGTATTTTTAAAAACTTCTTGAATGTACCTAAATATTTACATTTATTTGAGTGCCTGTATTTATCTTTTAGAATATGTATGTGAAATAGCAAATGTGTCATTCTGCAGCATAATACATTTAACGCCAATCAATATTACTGCATTCTTACCATCTGAATAGTTTTTTTTAAATTTTGGCAAGTAGAGAAAACAGTCAAATTGCTACTTTTACATGCATTTATTTATTTATTTCGTCTTTCATTTTCTTGGCGAAGTTAAGGCTAAAATGCCTTATCTTCCACTTAACCAAATTTTGAACAAATATCACATGCACAAAGATAGCAATAAAATGAGTTGAAATCTAACTAGAAACAATAGAAAATAGTAACTAAGTACTTCTTGGTTTGACAATGGGAGGGGGGGGGGTTCTAACCCCCCTTCCTACAATTAGCCATAAAAAATGAAAAAATCCTATTAAATTATTATAAATATTTTTACCAATATAATATCCAATGTTTCGTCACAAAAAAAAACTACTAAAGTATCACTTTTTTGCATCTTGGAATCCAAATTTTCCCGGGAGAGGACCTCCGGACCCCCCGCTTTAAAGGAGAG
Organism: Medauroidea extradentata; assembly: GCA_003012365.1. Classification (NCBI taxonomy): domain Eukaryota; kingdom Metazoa; phylum Arthropoda; class Insecta; order Phasmatodea; family Phasmatidae; genus Medauroidea; species Medauroidea extradentata. Next base: position 76,246 of record PNEQ01108423.1, read on the forward strand.
GTCGGTGTTCATTATATTATTATCAGATCAAACCCCCTTCTTACACAAATCCTGGCTACGCCATAGCAAGCGGCTGTTAAATGCGGGACTTCTCATTTCCGCCACTGATGGAGATGGTAAAGAATATTTTTCTTGGATAAAAGAAATTTAATCCTCTACGCCCTTATGACTGCGCAGTCCAGTTATCGAGCACGTCGTCAGATCAATAGGCGAGCAGACATACAAGAAGTGAAGGAGACACTTCTGTAGGCAGTGTTGCCAGATGGCTGGTATGGAATCCTAGTACCACGCTCTGAAAATTCTGATATTTTTCTAAACATTCTGATACACAAAATAAAAAATAAAAAAAAATAGCAAGTGTTCAACAACGAATAAATTCAGTGTTAACATTTACATTATTTTGAATTAATTAAATGATAGGAACATTGTAGGTTCATAGATTATTGATCTGTGAATTGCTCCAAATAGATTTCTACTCAGTGCAAAGACATTTATCACTCTGTTTAATGTAATTTAATGTTTGGTATTCTCAGAAAAAAACTTTAATAATAAAAACAAACAAAATTTACCATAAAATATTAATTATTGAGTCATAAACTTACATCTCACAAGTTCGCAACATTAAGTAATTATACTCAATAAAACTAGACAAAATTCTGGTACCTGGTATCAAGGGTCAAATTCTGATACAAATACGATATATCTGGGCAACACTGTACGTAGCTACTGCCGAGCTGTCTGATGTTAGAAACACACAGTAGAAACACGTACCACAGAAACACAGAAGACAGAATGTTCTAAGCAGTGCCAGTTCTTCATTACATGTTTCTAAAGTACGACAGTTCTTAGATGTGTGTTTCTAATATAAGTCTGTTCTAAAGCACGTGTTTCTATTGTATACCAGTTCTAACATATCTGATTCTGTTGCATAAGCGTTCTAACCTATGGATTCCTGACGTATAACGTTTCTAATGTACATGGTTCTGCAATATGTGAATCTAAGTTGTGTGTTTCTGTCGTACGTTTGTTCTAGCATATGTGGTCCGGTTGTACGTTGGTTCTAACAAGTGAATTTCTGTTGCGAAACGTTTCTAACGTACGCGGTTCTGCAATATGTGGTTCTAAGCTGCGTGTTTCTGTCACACATTTGTCCTAACACATCTGATTCTGTTGTTTAATAGTTCTAAGATGTGAATTTCTGGTGTGCGACGTTTCTAACGTACATGGTTCTAAGATAGGTGGTTCTAAAGTGGTGTGATTCCGTTGTACGTTTTTTCAAACATGTGAATTTATGCTTTACAACGTTTCTAACTTATGTGGTTATAAAATATGTGGTTCTAAAATATGTGGTTCTAAAATATGTGGTTCTAAAATATGTGGTTCTAAAATATGTGGTTCTAAAATATGTGGTTCTAAAATATGTGGTTCTAAAATATGTGGTTCTAAAATATGTGGTTCTAAAATATGTGGTTCTGGCATACATTTGTTCTAACATCTTTAATTCTATACTATGGGTGTTCTAACATATGTGTTTCTTACATAAGACGATTATGTCATCTGTGTTTCTAACAAGTGTGTTCTAAATGATGTGTTTCTACCGAGTGATTGTTCTAAGATGTGAAATTTCTAAATTGTGTGGTTTTGGTTGTTTATTCTATTGTATGACTGTTCTAAGTTGTGCGTTTCTAACGTATATGTGGTTCCCGACGGGCTCGTGGTTGCGAAGCGGAGGTCCCTGCTGCAAGGACACTTTTATTTATTTTCTCGCCCCTCCCGAGCTGCGGTGGGAGTATATTGCCCGAGGACTCGTCTAGCGAGCGAGAGAGGGCGTGTCTGTCCTGCCTCCAGGAGGAAGGACACGACAGGCAGGAGACCCCAGCATGCCCCGGGGCGTCGTGCTACGTCTGTGTGTGTCCTCCGCGTGTTGCCTCCCTACCTCTTCCTCTCATATCCTCTTTTTTTACTTCTTCCGCCGGTCCTGCCCGGGTTTTTTTTCTTCCTCTGTACCCGAGCGACGCGCTCGCCCCGGGGGCGAAAGGACGCCGTGTAATCTCTCAGGGTGTGCTCTGTAGAAAGTGGAGGGGAGGTTGAGCGGCTTACCCCCCCCCCCCTCAACTAAGGTCCACCCACATCTACATAACCTCCCCGGGGCAGACACCACGCCCTCCTACCCGCGGACACAAGCTCGACATTCCTCCTATACGTACGTCCGCGCTGCCCACGTACATCGTCCATCCTTTCTTCTCTTCCAGAGCGGACAATGGCGCTGTCGTCCCCTTGCCACGCGCTGGCAGCTATGGTCCATCCAAGCCACGACAGCTAGATTTTGGCAGGCGTGTACAACGTTTTAGATACTACTTTTCTAACTAAAAGTACTAGATGAGACAACAAGGAACTAGGTTTACATTGCCCACATTAAAAAAAAAATTGACTTAAATATACATACTATATACAATAGATATATTTAACGAAACAAAGTAATCAACGATTGTTAATGTTAAATGCATAATTACAATATTACCTTTTTACCCGCTTCGCTTGCGTAGTTCTTAAGAAAGTAACGGAGATTTTGTACAGTAAAAGTAATCAATACCAGCGTTAAAAAAAATGTATTAAAAAATGTTCACATATTAAGCGGTTAATTTATTGTTAAAATAGCTGCTACGACAGATTTCGTTCGTAGGGTTTTTCCATTTAATGCGACAGCTATTATTTCTGAAACAAAAATATTTCGCGGTGCAAAATGATGCAAAAATGATGTTAACTGGCATTAATGTCTGCTTTAGAAGATTTTGAAAAAGAACAATGCTTCACTAATTTTTTTGGGTACCACGTTCTTCCCCGTGTACCCTGTTTTATAAACCCCCCCCCCCCCCGCACTAGGAAATTAGTTATTTATGTATTTGGCAGGAACCTACAGAGGCGCACGTACAACTCACCAAAGTGTGTTTTTACTAAATGTTTACCTTGTCCTGCCACTCTACACACATCCCCCTTTCTCCAATCAATGTTTTTTTTTTTTTCGGGATAAAAAGCAGCCTATGTCACTCTTAGGCCCGTAACTATATATGCAAAATTCATGTCGCTCCGTTACTCCACTGCTGTGTGAAAGAACAAATCTACAAAAAAAAATAACTTTTCTAAATTATTAGTATGATACGAACATATCAGTTAAATTTCTTGGTAATATATATCAACATTCTTCACGTTTATGATTAACTATGTTCAATGTTTTATTTCCCCATTTATTTAGTGTAAATTATAATAATTTTAACATGCAGTTGGTTTCAACAAGCTAATGTAAATAGTTTTCTAAAAACGCTTTTAACTACGAAAATAAGCATAAATTTTGTCTGGATAGTAGTGTGTCTTGAAACTACTCATAGTAATTTAATCGGCCTGATGGTACACAGAAATTGCTCCAATTAATGCAGTGGACATACGCAAATTCACCCGACATATTTATTTGATTTTTATAAAAAATATTTTAATGCTTGTCTCTTCCAAAATTTGCGGATTAAACAGCAATGTTGGTTACATAAAGTGCCTGATTATTCATTTTTAAAATGAGAAATGTTATATATTGGAGGGTCAAAAATAAACTATCTATATGGGGCGACCTTGAAGTTACATCAGTAAAGTCTGTTCTATGGAGAGCTTGAAATGTGCTTGGCGTATAGTGGCTATGCGGCAACCAATAGTTAAAGTGAGAAACATAGAGTTTTATTTTTGAAAAAAGTGCTGCGAAGTTCAATGCACTTATATATTTTTGGCTGGTACATATTGAGATACGAGCTTCGTTGGAGGGTTTCTACACAGTGATTTTAAACTAACTACACTGTTAAAAAATAATTTTAGTTGTTTTACGAAGTTCTGGTAAAAAGTTCCCCAGAAGTGTCCGTTAATTTACGGAAGGCAACTAACTTCACTTATGGAAACTCGCATATTTATGGGACTTCTCTATGAGGCAGGCACAGTATTTTTTTTTTTTTTTTTTTTTTTTTTTTAGTTTCTTCTCGCAGTTTCACAAACGTTTAATTAATGAAACAAATCTATGTATAGCAAAATAATGTTTTCGTTAATTAAACAGATATATCCGTAAAACTATCCGTAAATTCACGGAAATTTTTAACAGTGTAGTCGGCAGCAGTGTGTTTTACTTCCGTGAATTGGTGCAGTGGGCGCAAGCGTAACATTAAAAAAAATTAAACTCCCAAAACAGTTCAACACTTATCGAACGCGGAACGTTATTTATCGGCAAAGAGTCACAAAAAAACACGCATCACTCTTCGATAAATATTTGTTTACACACTTAGTGTACAGTTATTTCCAGGAGAAGCTGTGGAGTACGGTAATGAGACGAACTATGATTTGCAAGCCGCACTCGACGAGGTGAGGTGAGTTTTTACACGTAGTCGGACGTATATGGGCAGTGATCAGCTCGTCACAAGCAGCTAATACCTGCCGGTGTGCTTCAGCTGGCTTTGATCAGCGGAACAAAAAAAAATTGCTAGGCCACGTTAATGGCATGTCGGGGAGAGGAGCCGATACAGCTTCGATCTATCCGACTCCGAGCCTCGTGGATATGGGACGACGCGGCCTGAAATTATCTCCGAGCCGCTGTGACCAAATTAACCAGTTATGGGGGAAGAAGCTGTTACAACAGAGCCGGAGAATAAACAGTAATTTTAAAACGCACGTAAAAATATCCCATCATTCCTTTTCGCCACGATCAGATTCCTTGAGCCAACTGTGAAAGTATTGACAATATATATTTTTTTAATTGGCTGTTTACGGCAAAGTGTACACTATTCAAACAATCTTGTCAAGGAAAAAAATTATATAGCCTATATATATATATATATATATATATATATATATATATATATATATATATATATATATATATTACGTGTCCAAAGAAGTCAAATGTTGAGAATGGGAAATGTATTTGTTACACATGTGGCACTAACATTTTCGTCGCCAAATTAGCCCCAGGATTTACGTGGGGGTGTGCTTGTTACACGAAATTGTCTCTCCTGTGTTTTTATTAACAAGCGGTGGATGCAGATTAGCTGAAAGGAAAACTAATTACAACTGCTCTAAAAGTGCTAATTTTAACTGTGTATACTCCTGTAGCTTATAAATGTATTTTTATTTCGTAAACCACAACAATATTTCGCATGTAGAATATTTTAGAATTTCTATTTTTACTATTTAGATTTTGCAATGCCAAAATTTCGTTACTCGTAAACGGAATTGAGGGATAGTCACCATTTGGATATTTGTATTATGTATCATAACTTTTCTTCTGCATACATTTTTGGTACATTAAACTAACTCCGGCATAAAATACATACTGATAGAAATTTTGGACACCGTAAATATCTTTTTGTCATTGTTGCACCATACTGAATCGCAGTTAGGAAATTCTTATTATTTTCTTAACTGCAATTCGATTTGTCGGAAAATAATGATTTCTGATGTCTAAAATTCTATCAGTATGTATTCTATTCCGTATTTAGGTTAAAGTTCCAAAAATTTACCCAAATGAAAAGTTATGATACAAAATACAAAAAATCAAGATTGTGACTATCACTCACTCTTTAACTGAAAGATTGAAAATCTTGTCCCACCTCGGAAATTCGAAATTGTAGGAACACTCCCGAGGAATTTGCTATCCGCTGCACGACTGCTGTATACATAAGCTGTGGTTCCTCGTGTCTCCGCAACGGTAGATATCCCTGTGGCATGTTTCTTGAAAGAAGAGCGCGAATGGCGCGTAAAACTCATACGTTAGAATTTATTTAATTGGTTTCCTGGAGGAAAATTTTTTGCAAATTATGGCCTACAATTAGTTCGAAAAATAACAAACCAGGTAGGTTTCTTCCAAAATGTTTCTTGAGGGGTGTTCTTCCACATAGTTTGCATGAGGAATAAAAAATTAATTTTCTACTGACAAATTCGAAATGTATTTTTAAAAAAGGTGTAATACACAAGATTTTAAAGGTCATATTGTGATAAAGGAATTAAAAAATAATTACCTCTGTTTTAACGAAACAATTAAATTTGCCATAAACAAGCTTGCTTATGAAAATAAAAACGCATTCCAGACGATGACGAGATGCATTTTTGAAACAGCACGAATGCTATTAATATTACAACGAGATAGTGAGCGAGGTGGCGAGTTACACTATCTCCTACTCCTAACTTCCTACCTCCACTCCCAGCGATACGTGGTTGCCTCTGCCTCTCTTATCGCTGGGGGCGTGCATCAACCAGACGACCTTTAAGAGCATGCGCCTAGGCCATGATCGAAAATTACCCTAACACCTGGAAACTTCGGGTACCGGTTAGTGAGTCTTGCTCTATCTACGAGCTGTAATAATATTCTGGATGTCATTTGAGCTGACTGTAAGTAACAGTTCGCGGCGACTGACGAGGAGAATTACTGTGACATTTAGCCTGTGCATGTAAGTGGAGGACTCGGCAGTGAAGGCGAGGTTGGCAAAGACAACGGTGCAGGTGAGGAGCGACGCGGGATCAGTACATCGAGTGGCGATCGTGTGGCCAGTGCAGACGACGACAGAACCGTTGGGGTGCTTTTGCGTGTAAGAGGCGGACGAGCAGGTTAAGCTATTACTGTAAATATGTGAACATTTTCTGGAAAGTGACGTTTTAAGAGAACAGTGACTTATGTAACCTGAGGACTGTTTTGAGAGAGACACATTTATTGACTATACATAGAGCGGGGCTTTTATATGATAGTAGATCAGTATTTACAATATTACTAGTTAAAGAATATTCCTGAGTCCTGAATTACATCAATGCAAGTATAATATAGTTATTGCCGATTGTTTTATTTAGTTAACTATAAATTAAGTAGTTTCATTCGCTTATTCAATTGTTAAACCCTCAATCCTAATCTGGCTGCGCCAAAAACAGTATATTCGTAACAATAATATTTCGAAGCCTTTAAACGTTGTAAACGAACTGATTGATAAGACTGCCTGCCATATCTTAAAAAAAAAAAAGTGCTGACTGGAAACAATAAAAACTACGACAGAGGCGTGCATTAAACTAAGGTGCGTAGTTACGTCCAATACAAATAAGGGTCACGGCTTAAAATCATGTTCAGACGAGCAACTGACAGGTATGTTGGCTAGCGCGTAGAGGCGTTGTGACACTTGGTACGCAAGCCAGAGTCGCCCTTATATCGCTCCTTGTTTCCTGCCTTGAGCCGCGGGTAGAAGTTCCAGGTAAACGACTGTATTAACTGCATAATTTTACATTCAAGTCTGCAACATGTAATGTCCAATAAACATTTCCTGTTAAGTTGTACTTGTTGTGGTGCTGAGGTGATATCCCCATCAAGCAGCAGTCTAGACTTCCAAGTCCTATACATGCACTGGTTACTGAAAAATTTCGAGTTTTACTTTAGACACAAGCTATAGTTCAAACAAATGTAACTTCTCATCACATTTGTTATTGGCCCTCGACTTGCTTGACGCCTCATGGAGGACACTGAGCCAATAATAAAAAAACATGTGAATGCAATCCCGATTATTTAGTATGATTGTGTCAGCGAGCAGCCAATGAGAATCTAGTGAGTGTTGAGTACACAAAACATACGTGGAGGTAAGTCCACACTATAAATCAGAATAAGTGAATATTTACAGACAGACACGGCATCTAGCTTCTGCTGTATAGGGCTCTTAAACCTGACCCAGATATAAATATGGGAATCGCACTTAATTCTAAATACCAGCCTAAATTCGCTAGTAACCGCCACGTAAGTTACAGTCGACAAGCACTTCCACGATCGCCGCACCAGATTATCCCAGCGCCTGATGGTGGCCCTAATAATTTCCTGCGAGCGACTACTATAGATTGGTTATATCAAGAAGCTAAATATCCGTTTGTGAAAAGTTCTGCCCCGTTATATGACTTGCTAGTCTAGTTTTCATACTATGCGCATGAGATACAACGTAATTACCTTGTGTCAAGCAATAAGCTAAATGAACTAATACAGTGGCGAAACACATGTTCTCCGCCACTAAAAGAAACTAACTTTAGAAACGATGGCATACATGATATTACGGCTTACGACGTTCCTCGTAAGTACCATACAGGTAACACGGGGTTTATATATCTCGGCAAAAAAAAAAAAAAAACAGAATGTTTGTTTCCTGGCTCAGTGAATCTAACGTGAACTGCTCTCGTAGGGCGTGCAATAAAATACTGATTTTTATTCCTTCAAGAAAATGAACGTCACATACTCTGGGCGCCTACTGCCGCCCGTCTTTGTTTTCAGTTTCACTATTCAGCAACATTATTCGCGACGAATGATATCGTGGGGTGCCTACCGCCGCCCCTGATATCCGAAACAAATAGCTGAAAATTGGAGACCTTCGTTCTCCCTCGACGTCCGCGGCCAAATGCCTCGACCCACCTTCTCTATCGCGGCTCTTCACTGTCTTGGCGGCAAACCACCCTCCCAGTCCAGTGGTCACGAGGGGGTGCCTCCGGCCAATCAGTGTCGAGCATCCTACAAAGCCCCGCCCTCAGAGAACAGATTCCGTCTCAATTCACTTCGCCTTCTTTTATTTTCAAATTCAATTTTTCATATACAATTACATATTTTTAATAAACCCCTAAAAATGGCACGTTACAGGCTTTAGAGAATAATTACTATATACGAATAAATGTACAGAGAAACATAAGAATAAAAGTAGGAAGACATGGCCTGAAGAACGTAAGAAACGAACATAGCGAGTTTACGCAGAGATTTTGGGAAGATAAAACAGCAAAGAACACCATGCCAGCTAGCAAGTTCCAGATCGCTTAATTAAGTAGGCAAAACTGAAGAAGAATACCCAAGATGGTGATCATTGTAAATCCTTAAAGATATAAACATTAGAACAGCAGTTACTACATTTCCCCCCCCCCCCCACCCCAGCCGAGGGAATTCGAGTTACTCTGCCCCTGACTACACACAACTTGGTAGGTTTTCTGGGGAACTGTAAACTATTAGATTGGTTTGTGAAGTTAGTCTTACCAGTTCTCACCATCCAGTACCGTACAAGAAGCGAGGTACGAACTCTACTACCTGATCATCGCAACACACTTATCGATTGTGTCTGGCAAGCATGCCCAGTGTCACGTGATCACTGTGTTCAGTCTGATCTAACAGGCCTACCACCCACCTCGTAACACTACGACTCTTCGCTAGTGAAAATGTAATATATCCAAGTGCCTGGTCCCGAGCCGTCGCCGGACGAACCGTCGGTCTTGAGGCCGGGCGCTGCTTGGCTCGGCAGGCAGCAACGCCGTTAATTTCGTACTGCCCCGCGGCTTATGTGCGGCCGCCCCTCTGGCGGACTCGCGCAGCAGAGGAGGTCGATGACGTCGTCCCCATGGCATCCCCCCTCCCCTCTAACCGCCTCACACCAGCCGGGTTCCGCGGGCGAAAAAGGAAATCCGTCAACCGGAATGGTTGTTCTCTGGAAGGGCGCCCGGGGGCAACTCGCCGCACACCTTGGGGCGAAGACTTCTTTGTGTCCGTCGCGGAAGAGAGTGCCCGGGATGAGATGCTCCTCAGGGGGCGGGGCGAGGGGTGTGGGGTTGAACGCCTCCGGCCAAGATAGAGGCAGTCTCTTCACCCTTCTCCCTCTCACCCTCCGTCCACATTGCCCGATCCCCTGGGGGTGGCGGAAATATTTCCGGGCCTGCAGAACTCTGGAACAATTGGAAAGGGAATTGGTGTGGGCGTGGGTTTGTGCGGGATTGTAGTGAGGAGAGCGGGGGGTTGAATTCTGCGGACCCCCTCGAGGGCAGGACCGCTAGCGGCGACAGACGTGGAGTTCTGTGAAGGCCGACCATGTGGGAAGGGAAGGGGATCAAATATCTCCCTTCCAACCCCTACCAACCCCCACCTTTTCGCCCTCTTCGCCCTCGAGGCGCGGCTCCTCCAGAACACACAACAACAAATGAGATCCCGTTCAAATGCTGTTTCCAGGTTTGTTATTCATTAACGTTCATTAAATTTCAACTCCGACGGCTTGAAGTTGAGTCGCGGCGGGCAATGTTAAATTAATTACCAGTGCCGCAAATAACGAATGTTTGTGAACGTTTCAAGAGGCCTTTAGTGTGTGCGTGTTTGCCTGTGAGGCTTGAAGGATTGCAAATCTGCTGAAGTAATATAATGAAGCTAGCGCCCCGTGATGTTGGGCACCCGACTACCCGACGATATTTCAGTGTTTTTTTTTATTTTTTTTATTATTTTTTTTTTTTTTGTTATTTAGCCACAGGGCGATAGCCACAGGCGCTTCAAATGCCACGTCGTTTCCAAGCGCAAAGCACTGAATTATGATGTGCAGCATTCTCTGATTTCTCTTTCATGTTGATGTTTTAATCAGCAGAATTGGGAATGCTCACATTAAGAAATTAAGCGAGCTGTATACTTCGAAAGAGGACGGGAAATCATTTGAAACCGTGGAGTGGTGATAAAACACTCGCCTCGCATTCAGGAGGACCAGGATTCGACCTCTAGCTCCGGCCATCCTGATTTCCGTTTTCCAGAGTTCTCCGAAATTACTCCCGGCTGCAGTTACGTAGTCAGGATTTTATAATCGGCGGAGGGGGAGGGGGTGAGAATCATCACAACGTGAAGGGGACACGATTACACTTCATGAACCGTGGGCTCCGGGGGTCCCACACGGAAAAATTTCAATGTGCAAAAAGATGCAGTTTAAGCAGTTTTTGTACCGAAACTCTTGAATAAAACTATGCTAATTTCATCATCAAGCAGTTTGTTTTCATTTCAGGGCTAGATAGCCTATATCCCGATCACGATATCCCCCCTCCCCCCCGTTTTTCTGGCTATGGCCCCGAGTCTACGAACCATAACTTTTATTCAAATTGTATTATCAAAATATTCTCTTTGACAAAACATAGGATACATTTTTTATAAACTGCTTGACACAAATAATAATTGAATCTTTCATTTATTTGTCAAGCAGAATCATTACAAGGGCATTATAGGTTGACTTTTAAGAATGATTACAAGTCCAATATAAGATGAACATGTAACAATATTATGAGCTTGAAATTTATTCACAAATACCTATGCGTTAACATTTCCAAATTTATCAAATATTATTTTTTTAAAACAAAAATTATTGCAGAAAATTGGTAAATCAAATTTATCATCTAGCCCCACCCCCCTTTTTAAGAAGTCATGGTACATAATTCAAAGCTAAAAGCATTAATCTATATCTGTAGTTTTCTTGAAGCCAATTTGCGAAAATTAAGCAATTGCAATCATATACCATAGTTTTAGCTATCGTTTTAAACAAAATTGTTTCCAGTGTTAAGAACTTCTGAGGCACAATCTCTGACGGCGGAACCTCGTGCATTTAACTGCGGCGCCAGAGATCACGCGTAACGAATTATTAATTCTGGATAAAGACGGCAAATACCATTATCTAGGATTGTCATCGAGTATTGTATCCATATTGCCTTCGAAAAAGGCGTAGAAATCAATTGGTGTTTTCAGCGTTTATTTATCTATCACGCACTGGCTGACCAAAATCTCATCACTCGACGGACACTCGGGCAGCTTTTCCACTGGTATTTGGTCGTGGGAGAGGTTTGTTCCAACAGTAGCGTGATGTCTCCTGGAGGTCGTCGTCGTCCTTGGAGCAGCGCAGTCGACGCCCCGTGATGCAGCTGTTCCGCCGGTACGCCAGGGTGTGGCGCCCCCCGCAGTGTTGGCGCCCGTCTCGAGTGTATCCACGTGCGCCACCTCCGCAGGCCTACCAACTGATGAGCATCACAACGTGGTACACATCTCCGCAGTTCTTTACTGAACTGACCGAGCGAGCTGTCGCAACGATTACGTGTCGCTCTTGCATTCGGGAGGACCAGGATTCGATTACATGCTCTGCCATCTTCACTAAGTTCTTCCATGGCTTAGGTTAATTCAATTTGTAGCTTACTAAGCTAAGTAAACATTAATTAATGGTTAACATATTTTGTGGGCTGCTATGTTGTCTTGCTTGTCACATAAATTAATTAATTTCATTTTTTAACATTTTTTGTTTCGTGTACACGTACATTTTATGTATATCTACATAACAACGACTTAGGAATTTGTGTTGGTATTTTTCTTTTATCGTAATCTCTGTACAAGTATTTATTGGTCGCTACTTCGCACGAATATGTAAAGTGGTCTGTTGCATAACTGTCATGTTAGGCATCATTCCTTTTTAATTATTTTTCTTAGTTTTTGTCAGTTCTATGTATACGTACTTTTATTTTGTGTATCTGTAAGGAAAATTGTTAAGTGTAAGAGAAGGCTACGTGCCTTAACTTCGCTATTTGAAAAATACGTCAATAAGTGAATAAATAAATTAAATAGATAAACTACAGGTTGGTAATATTGGCACACGGAGAAATCGCTGGTATCGGCAAGAAGTGTAAACTGACCGATCACAGAGCTTTCCTGAATTTTAACTTACATTGAGGTAGTAATTTTAAGGCCAACGTTGGGTGTTTTTATTTTAAAACTTAAATTAAATACTTTTACTAAGGTCTCGTGTTTTATAAGATCCGTTAGCGAAAGCAGCGCATCCAGTAGCAGAATTTTTCCCTCAACATTTGACAATTTTTTAAGGGACATAAAAATTGTTATATTGCATGAGTCTGTTTCGATAGTTCAATTTCGTCATCGTCTTACATGGGAAGTTGTTCAACAATTTCGTAAATAAAACTGTTCCATACACGGTCAAACACAGTTTACGGCTTCATTGAATTTGTTCTTGAAAGGACGAATGTAGTTAATTATTCTAAAGTTTACTTGAAGACATTATTTAATTTTTAAAATTTTTTGTTTTGTGTAAAGGTAAATTTTTTGCATATTTACATAACAACGAGTTAGTACTTTGTGTTGGTATTATTTTGAAAAATCGTGAACTATGTACGGGTAGGCTATTTATTGGTCGCTACTTAGCACGAATATGTAAAGTGGTCTGTTGTGTTATTGTCATGTTAGTCATCATTAGTTTTGAATTTTTTCTTAGTTTTTGTCAGTTCTATGTGTATGTAATTTAATTTTGTGCATCTGCAATAAAAACGGTTACGTGTAAGAGAAGGCAACATGCCTTAACTTTGCCATTTAAAACATAAGTCAATAAATAAACATTAACATACCCGGATCATATGGCTGTTTTATAAAGTATAATCACAAAGGTGATTTTTCCAAAAACACTGAAAATAATATAGTTGTAAATGTTACGAGTGGAGTTAAAAATGGTTTTCGTTGAAATAAAACAATTTTTGTCAGCGTTACTAGTCAGTAATAGCTTAACTTGAAATTGTATTTCATTATTATTGACAAGTTAACATAGTCAGAGAGATAGTAAAAATTCGGGAAACACTGTTGTGCAAAACGCTTGCAATATGCGCGATACATGATTGGACGAGAATAATTTAACACGTTAAAATGTTTACAGGTGAATATAAAATAGTAAAATTATTACTGGCCTGTTCAAATAGAATCTCAAGTAACGGAATAAAACCGGTCATGTAAAGACTGCAACAGACCTAGCAAACCGTCAACATTTGCCTCTTAGAAAACCACGCTAGTAAACTGCAGTACAGGATTTGTGTAAACTAGTTTTTCCCGACAGCACTTCAGTGCATTTTGTAAAGCATGTACTCGGGTCAAATAAAACTCTCTTTTCACGCCACTTCTGATACAAATCCCTTCCCCCGAGCCACGCAAAGTCATTGGAAGAGTGTGTAACATCAGTCACGTGACGAGAACGTATGCTCGACTGTACCGGCGCCCCTGGGAAGGATAAACACGGAGTGGGGATCCGCCGAGGAAAAGGAAAACAAAAGAAGGACAATACATATGTCAGTGTATAAACATATGCAGGAACTACCCTGAAGGCTCTCAATACGTCTGTCTGTCTGCTGATGTGCTTGGTGCACGAGAAACAACATATTGCTACTTCGGCTGAGGAAGACATTGTCGAATACCGCGACAGTATCGTTAGCACCCCACGTCTGTGCAGATGGACCTCCACAACGAGTGGAAATGTGTTGAATCAAGTTGCTATTACTTTTTTTTTTTTTTTTTTACGAAACGCTGAACACATTTTACATTTGTGTACCTACGAAAATAACACATTGCTCAAAATTATTTCGTTTGCGTCTAATATCTCAATACGCTTATAAAAACATGAACATTGTACCCGTAAATATGACTTTTTAATTAATTAATTTAACTTTTTAGACTACAGTATCTGGAAAAATATTCGGAAGATTCTTCTCAGAAATAAAACTGTAGGGTGAACACAGTATTAAGAGTGCGTGGTAGATAAATAAACACTGAAAACAGCAATTGATGTCTACGTTTTCTTCTAAGCCAATATGGATAAAATACTCAATGACAATCCTAGAAAATGGCATTTGCCAACATTACGTGTAAATATTTATCCTGAATTACTAATTCGTTACGCGTGATCTCTTGCGCCGCAGTTAAATGCACGAGGTTCCAGCATCAGAGATTGTGCCTCAGAAGTTCGTAACACTTGAAACAATTTTGTTTAGAACGTTGGTTAAAACTATTGTCTAGGATTGCTATTGTTTAATTTTCGCAACTTGGCTTCAAGAAACCTACTGTTATAGATTAATGCTTTTAGCGTTGAATTATGTACCACGCCCTCTTAATACTCAACCGTATAGTATTAAATAATACGTCAGTATTATTTACGGCTGCAAAGGTTACTTCATTCATAATGTTTCAAATGTTACGAATTACTCTGCAAAGCAGTAACTCCTAGTGAATCATCACGTACATATCGTCGAAGAAACGTCAGCTGTAGATTAATCTCGCTTCAGCTCTGTAATGTGTCACATCACATGCCCACATCTTCTCCAGTGGTAACAGCGTGCAGATTTCCTTCCCGCACGATCTACTAGCGCTCATTCTGCTGGCAATTCTTATTCAAATGATGGTCGTGATCGCCCGGCCGCCCCTCTTACGTGGCGAACACGCCGACGAGGTAGTGGTTCGAGGCCCACGCACGTCACGCTTATATACAGGATGTTGCAAAATTGCATTTCAATGAACATAGGCTGTACTTCAAGACCCATGACTAGGGATCTAAAAAATTCGCGTGTTCTTTTACGCACACTCTAGAATTCTAGCAACTGTGAGTTCGTGTAACTTCAGTAATAGGTATTTGGCTTATTTGACATCTCCCCGGATGTCGCTGAGCAAATTATAAAAAATATTCCTTTACGTGCCCCATATCACTGAGTCACCGAGCAACTAATGAATATCTGGTGTCTGCTTGATTGAAGGCTAGCCTATATGTCAGTGAACACGTGAATTTTTCCGGTCTCTATATTCATGACTTTAAGCCCTATACACAATTGAAAACTTTAGCATTTTACTTTACGATAGCTTTCAATACATTGCTTCTTGTGGGGTCGTACACAATGGCGTAGCCAAACTAAAAGTCAAGCAGCCTTGAATTTACGTTTCCGATAAACTGAAAACCTAAAGTCAAAGTCAAGATGGCCGTTTGCAAAGAACAGCTGATTATGTATGTTATAATAATAAAATCTTTATTTCTGTGCATAGTTTTATTCTTCAGTATTTAGATTTCATGGAAAAATGTAACAGGTATGGTTTAAACGTATTCGGAATAACTTTAAAATAGAATTTGAGATGTATTTGTAGATGAACTGTATGCTTCGTCAATAGATGGCGTTGCTTTTGGCAAAATACTTAAAGTAACGGAAATGTAAAGCCAAATGTTAAAGTAATCAAGTGTGTGTAGGCCTTTACAATGTATTGCACGTGGGATGGATCCAGCTCCCGCGCTATGCGTTATACATTGTGGTCTGTGGACAGTGCAGAGATTTTAGTCTACACTCAACATCTAGGTCCTTAGCGCTGGTCAGAGGTGACATGATGTGCATATGGAGCAGCCCCGGAATGAAGGGACGGAGGAAACGGGAGATCCCCGGAAAACCCGCCAATCATTTATTCCTTCGTGAGCAAATCCGGGGACCGACACCGCCGGGAACCGAACTCGAATCGCCTTGGTGGGAGGCGAGTGCTCTAGCAGCTGCGCAAAGTGCAGCTCCATCATGTTCTGAGAACTTTAGTGCAGAAATTGTACATTTTCAGACCTACGTTCATATTATTTAATACACTTTTGTTTTGCTCCGCTAGATGTGAAAATTGTTTCTCCAAAACATTGACAAGCAATTTCGTATAGCATGCTGTATCATGAACGGTCCTTTAGCCCGTTGTGTACAATGCCCAATTTATTCTATACACATGGCATATATTCGTCACATGAAATTATATAGCACAAGACGGTGTTTCTTCCGGTTCCAACTTGCAATCACGAGCCCCTCTCTTCCTGCCCATGACACGTATGTCCGTATAACGGCACATGGTATTAAAAATACAATTTAATAAATTTGAGGCTTTCCATAGTTATCGAAGCCCAAAACGTTGCGCCCCCGGCAAGAATATTTTTACACGTGGGGGATAAAAAAACAATTGTTTTTTTTTGTGGGATTTCCATACAGTTCACGAAAGGGTATTTTTTATTATGACCTGGAAGGTTATAGGGCTTATAATTGTTCCGTTCCTTGTGTTAATGACCCACTTTATAAACACACACACAAATATCATTTACATTAATAAAACTATAACTTGACTCAATATCCGAGGTTCTGTGTCACTTACGTACCACTAGCTGCTGATGAACACGCGAAAATGAGGCATAACTATTAGAGAATCACCAACACGAGGTGATCAATCATACTCAAGGTCAGTGTTTGGATCGTAGTGAATTATACCATTGAATATGTATATACATATTCAATGATTATACAAAACCCCGAGAACTTGTAGGCTACCTCAAGGAACCCTCATCCCGTTTTGCTTCTGTACACCTAGTGATCCATGTGCTGTATTGTGGCAGATAGACTACAACAATTACTGTACTTTTAAGTAAATGCTTTATACGATTTCAAAACCTTTATCAGTCAAGCACTTCAAGATGAATGTTTGCAATTTATAAACTGGCTAAAATTATCACAAAAATCTATAAGAACTAATGGAATAAAATAATATGGGCAGAATGTTGAATGTAAAATAACTCGGTCACTTGCAAAATAAGTCAAAAGGTTTTGTACTTTTACTGGGCATTTAGTAGTTGCAAAAGAAATTTTGTGAAACTGAATTAAAATGTTATTCGAAACTGGTCGTAAAATACTACTAAAACAGTTAATATTCTACAAAACTTACTTGTAAACATGGACGAATCTTTTTACCATCACACGTTTATTGTCCTCCGTGCAACCAGGTTCGGTCAGCTTGAGGGACTTGATAAATTAAAATCTTGCCGTGAACTTTTTTTTTTTTTAGTACGTCGTATCAAAATAATTTACATCTGCTTACAACAAAACACTACTCATATTTATGTAAGCTTATTTATACAATCATTATTTAAAGTTAAGGATCATAACGTCCAGTCCTCATACTGTTAGTAAACAGTTCATGAGTGTCTGCCAATCTCACACAAAGCTGTCTCCTCAATTTAACATCGTTTACACTCTTCACAAAATGTCTTTCCCTAACTCTCACTAACCATAATCGTTTTAATTCCCCCATCCGTCCTTGTACGCGCGCAAATACACCGTATGAAACCTCTCGAGCAGTGGTGTAGTGGTTAGATAACTCGCCTACACACAGACGATCCGGGTTCAAGTCCCATCGCGGCAGGTTACGGACTTCCTGCGTGTGTGAAATGTGACATATGTTGCTGTTGACCAGTATATTTTCTCGGGGTGCTCCCATTTCCTCGCCCTCGAATTCCATCCCTGCTCCACTGTTAAGAGTGCGTGGCAGATAAATAAGCGCTGAAAATATCAACTGATTTCTACGCTTTTTTCGAAGCCAATATGGATAAAAAAATTATGGCAATCCTAGATAAAGGTATTTGCCAACTTCATGAGTAAATATTTATCCAGAATTACTCATTCGTTACGCCTGATGTCTTGCGTCGCAGTTAAATGCACGAGGTCCCTGCGTCAGAGATTGTGCCTCAGAAGTTCGTAACACTGTGGAAACTATTTTGTTTAAAACGTTGGCTAAAACTATTGTCTAGGACTGCTACTGTTTAATTTCCGCAAATTGGCTTCAAGAAACCTACAGTTATAGATTAATGATTTTAGCGTTGAACTATCACCCTCTTAAGCCTTCATGTCTTTTCTCACACAAAGTGTGTTTCTCCGAGTGTGATGCCCTGACCTCGATATTATAATATACTGTACATAATACTCGAAATGTTACACTTTCGAATTTTCCATTTAACCGAAACTCTGTGTTTTAATTATTTTTGATCCGGCCTAACCTTCTCGTCCATCACGCACGCGAGTATATAGCTAGCACTTTCTCTCCACCACTCCCACTGCCGCATACTTCTGGCTGACGGCTGCGTTGCTCCCTCGCCACATCGTCGTCCGTCGCTGTGTATCTGTTGTCGTCTCAATTGCTGTCCTTGTCTACGTCACTGTCCCCTTGCTGGTAGCTTCCGCGCATAGGCTAAGCGCCAAACGACCACTGCCCGCTTGTCCGCTGCGGGCTCTAGTTCAGGACATCGGCCCGAATTTCTATACTTTTTTACTACAATCGTTATTTGAAACGTGAACGGTAGCAGATATCTTAAAACCGCTCGGTAACTTGGTTTCATCTGGTTTTAACTACATACTATGATTTTGTCGAGCCAAGGTACATCCTGATACAATATAATTCTAAATTCAGTATTGGCTGTTTATAGCCGAAACATATAGTGTGATGCTTTTCTGGTGTTATGATATGGAAGTTTAATAGGCAACAGCTACATTATGCAAAAAAAATTAATTACTGGTACGTTTTATTCTGTGCCACATAGCTTAGCACATACCGGAAAGATATAGATAGTCTCAGTAGAATAAAAAAACAGCTATCCAATCGTGATCTTAATCCTTCCTCGCTTCTCCCATAATTAAGTGGAAGTTTTTTTCACTGTATTAAAAACAAAATAAACTAAAACTAATTTAAAATGTAAACAATTGTGCCAATTTCAGCGCATTTTTTTCTATTTTGAAGTTATTTTTATAATTCTGTTTATTTATCTCAATGAATATATAACTAGTATGAATAAATGTTTATTTTCGTACACTTTGTAAAAAATTATCAACAGTAAATACTGTGCCACACAAATGAAAACGGCTCAACTAGCGATATTTAATTTTATTGCCAAAGTTTCCTGACGTCATAGTAACCCATAAAACTATTTCTTTAGAATCTTATCAATCAGTAATAATGTTTGGCGAATTTTACTTTCAATAATTACTTCATACAATTTATATGAACCAACATATGAACCACACAATGAATATCCATTAACATTTTGTATGCTGTGTACTGCTGCAATTAACAAATTTTTATTTTTATAACTAATGTAGTAATTTTTTGTACATATAATGTCCTACTTTTACACTTTTAGTGCACTACTAGGTTTTTTTTTATAAATTAACATGCAAGTGTGTGTGTGTGTGTGTGTATAAGTATACTAAAAATGCATAAAACAGATTTTGGCCTGTCAATTTAGCAACCACGCAGTTTTAATGTATACTCTATAAAATAAACTACTTCTAAATACCCTAATTTTTAAGGTAATGTATTAAATCGAAACGAAAAATTTCTGGAAAAATATTGTCGTAAGAGTAATTTTTGTTATTTTTTTATGTTAACACTAGAAACCTAAAACGTAATATTAAAGTTTATATTGTACAATAATTAAAAGCAAGTAACTTTTTTATTATATTTCGTATTACAATGTTCAAGATATTTTGCCTAGAATACATTGTCCGGAAGAGTTATCTATAAAATTGGTTCACTTAGAATTAACTGATCCTACTAGTTAGTTCCCGCGACTTCGTCTGTGGGGTTTTCATTTTAACGCAATAATACATCTGAAACTAAATATACATAATGCAAAATTATGTTAAGCGTCATTATGACAGTTTTATTTTGAAAAAGAAATTTCTTACTATAATTCTTGATTCTGCCCCCCCCCCCCCCTTCACAAAAGAGTGTGTATCTAGATACTTATATTAGGCAGAAACCTTCGCGGGCAGATGCACAACTAGCCTTTTCAACGCAATGAGATGAATGGTATAGGAACGCACAGAAGACGAACAAACATTAATTTTTATTACATTATCGGTTTGAACGCAGTGGCTGTGGGAAAGGTTCTCAACACGTCTGCACACAGGTCTGACGATGCGCAAGATGGCCGGCTGCCGACAACAGCGATATTTGCGCTCGCTCGCCCGCACACACGCGTGCACACACCACGCGTCGGAAGGCACGGGCAGAGTCTGCGAGTGATGCTGCGTGTACCATTTGAAACGTTGCTGCACCCCCTCCCCCCTTTACATCGTCGATAATCATCCCCTTTGCAACACACCTTTCCGCTCCGTTCCTCGTTCCTGCATTGCTTCTGATGACGGCGCTCGAAGGCAGCAGGCAGGGGCTTAGGGGTGAGTGATTGATGTTCTGTGTTTGTACGGTAGATACGCCCGTTCCTCTAAACACAGCCGTGTGTGTGTGTGATCGTGGTATTGGCCGTGAGCCGTGCAGTGAAAATGTAGGGCAGCCGCTTATGCCCCTGCTACCCTACGATCTAAATAGGAGTCGCTGATTACTGACTGTTCTTTCAACGATTCCCAATGGAGTAGTTACGGCAAATAAATGCAGCGAAAAACTACTGGTTAATAAGTGAACACTCACTTTTCCACTTTTGGAATGTCTGCACTCGAAAGTAAACGGAGCAAGTACTCATTATTACTTACACTGTATTCGTTATGGTGACGCATCTACCACCATTTTGGCTTAATTAAATTTTGAGTATATTTTATTAAGTTCATGATACATTTACATACAAAAAATTCCTGTAAGTCAACTTTTATTTTAATTTTAAATTCAGAATTTTTTTAAAATAATAATCAATGCTGTTTTTATACATGTGACAGTGTCGCCCGTGACGCTGGCCTTCAGTGTGAACATTTCTGTAAGTTAGTTGGTTTTCCTGTCTAGCATAAAACAGTTTTATTCAAATTTTACCTTGACATGCTATCAAGCAAAACCTATGAAAGGTAAAAAATTCTCATTACAGTAAAAAAATAGTCACAAGGATTATTAGGGGTGACGTGGGGATGACGTAGCCAGTTTAAACTTTAGTAGTGCGGTGAGTGACACTTCCCCTACCAGGTTTTTCAATTCTGCACAGCGTGAAGTCGTCCAGTTGGCTGGGAAGTACATGCTTTCTGTAAACCTCGAGCACGTGGCCAAATAACCATCACCCAAGGACGCCAATGACAAACCAGCATTAAAATTTCCACGGTGCAGCAACCAATAAATAAGTACTTGAGAACAGAAATGTGGAGTACAGATGTAAGGACGTTCACTTTTAAAAACTGAGTTAAACTAGCCTACTGTATGCTGTTACGAATTTTATAAGTGCAAATAGGAACATTTTGTGAATATAATGCCCCGTGGGCTAGTCTCTTCTACACTATGTGTTATTAAAATTCAGTTATTTCTTCCTTGGCTACTGAGCTAAACAATCTCTCTCCAAATTTTGTTTCAGCTGATAATTGTTCTGCTGCAGGTTTATTATTTGCTTTTAAGTTATCTAGAACGAAGCATGAATCAGGGGTTCAGCCAAAAACTGAACATAAATATATATAAATTTGCGATCTAGATTTACCTGAAATCATTTCGGAAATATTACAGGTCCCCTGTCTACATCTGGAAATCTATATATTTCACATTACTAGGCTTAAAGAAGAGAGTACATGCAACAGCCCGGTAATGTACACTTTTTCGTATTGTTTTTGTTTTAAATATAAACTTTTTTGAAGATTTTGTATTTAATATTGTCCTTTCATTGTAACTTACAGTAAATGGGGTATATTAATAACATTTGTATTTAATAGTTGATGTTATCGGTACTGTGTTTACAAAACTTAATATAATAATATGGCATATAAGCCCATAAACATAGTATACGGTTTAATATTTCAGATGTAATGGCATAAATGTAGTGTAAGGTAAACTTAAAAATACTACTGTCGCAATTTATACGTTTATCGACTTGTAACTTCAAATAATCAATAGACTACAAATAAAACATTTCAATACAGCTGGTGAAGCCAAGACTTTGTCTTTCATCTTAACCAAAATGATCTGAGTACTATTCCGGCGGGGAAGTTCCCGAAGTTAGCAAGGGGAAAACGTGGCGGACGTTGCTGTTAGCCGTTGTATTTCCTCATGGAACTCCCGCTTCTCCCGCCTTTGCATTTGGCCACTGCTCCCTACGCACGTCATCCCAACAAGCAATAAAATAGAGACTTGTTAAAAGCAATCCTCGCAAGGAGCATGAGCCGTATTGTAGAGGGTTTCGCGTTTTTTTTTTTTTTTTTAACGGAAAACTGTAAATTTGTTCTCAACATCTACGGTTCTTTAAAAATACGGTAGACCTACGTTTATGAGAAGTATTTGTAGGGTCCATCAAAATGGCTAGTAACAACGTTTTCCAGACTGCTGTATCGAAATAAAACTAACCCTAAACAAAAACAGAAGTGTAGAAGGATTCATCTGACTTAACGCCACACTTCCATCAAATAAATTACAGGGTTACCGCTTAAAACATATTATATATATTATTAAGACAATACTGTGCCCCAATTTTATGCTCTGTTCATATAGAATAATTTATTCTTGACGCGCATAGCACAATCACCCATACCGCCTCCATTATTTCATTCAGCCAGGAAAATAATCTAGCGAGGTTTTCTCTTCTGACCAAAATCTCTGCACTCACTCTTAACTCCGTTGGAAAAAAATCTATAATTAAGGCGGCCGCCTACCCCACGCTCAAATGCGTTGCAGTGTTTTCGTTAACAGGTTTTTCTACGAAAATATTCCACGTGTGCCCATTGTGCCAACGTACGAAAAGAAAACAAACTTCAGACAAGGTCGGAACCTCATTGATACGACACTATGTTCATTAAAAACATATGTTTCTTAAGTCCTTCGCGGTGTCAAATTTCCACCTTTGACGCGTGGTAACAGCGTAGCGATAAGAGCCAGTGTCCCACGCTTGACGAGAAGCATATCGCCTCTATTCGCAGCACGCCAAACTGGCGTGCAAGGTTTCCGTTCTAGTCTTTTTACTATGGGACTCTAAACGGTGGCCCCAATATTTTATTTTTGAACAGTTTGAAGTTAAGACCAACGCATGCCTCTCGTTTTGCACTTTACGAATTCAGGTAATATTTTCGGAGTTACAACAGTCTAAAAAAACCCGCTTTTAGCCATTTTGAGAGGCCCGAATATCATGTTTCTAACAAGCGTGCTGCGTGGTTTCAAGTGTGTGTTCTTTTCGTAGGTAAACATAATATGAATAACTTAAGCGTAAAAAAGAATGTGATACGCTGCAACGCCGTCCATGCGCCAGCCGACGACTCCTCTTAAGGGCATGGACCCGAGTTTCTTCGCATTTTAAAACAATTATTTTTTTAAACATAAATGTGAGCCGATATCGTAAAATCGCTTCGTAACTTTGTTATGACTGATTTAAAATGCACTCTCTAATTTGGTCGAATCATAAATGTGCAAAATAGCTGCTAATTAGTTAATTAACGAAATTTCCTTTTAATTGATAAATCAGCTATACTCATTATACAGTTTGTCTCGAAAAATTACATTGCATAGTAAAACCAATTTGCAAAAAAGTTACGAAGCAATTTCACGATATTGACTCTCGTACGGATTTTAAAAAATAGTTCTCTCGTAAGCCGAAAAACTCGGGCCCAAGCCCTTAAGACGGCACTGTCATTAAAAACACAGTTTCTAAGTTCTCCAACGTGGCTAAAAAATAAGGCATTTTCAGACTTCCGCACTTAAAAATGTACTAACCGGATGTATGTGAAACTCAGATTGCGACCTGCACTGAACTTAGGTGCTGGCTTTCCACCAACAAAATAATATGGTCACCGCTTAGTGTCCCATAGTAAAAACCGTCCGGCGGGAAGCTTGCACGATAGTTCAGCGCTTGGCTCGTTGAGGCGACGCGGCATTTGAAGCGCGCTTTTGAGCCTCTCACGCGCGGGTAGGCGGCGCCCTTAATCCACAGATATTCCAGGCCACACATGGGAACCCAGCTCGTCTTGGAACACATCCAATCAAGGAGGAAGGTACGGCGGGCTAATTGGAGCGGCCGCAGTGGTCCCAGTGGCGTAGTTTACGCCGGCCGAAAACCGACCTCTCAGCGATATCTGGGGGGCAGGATTGTTCTGTAATGTTGCGTCGCGTAGCGGGATGTACATTTAACGTAATTTAAGAACTGGGCTGACTTACAACCCAGCGAAGAAGCCGCATGATGCGGCTGGCGGCGCCGAAGACTGACCGGTCCTTCCCTATCTTGATGTTGAGCAGGCCGTGTAGAGCTCCAATACGAAAATTTACATTTAATCTATCTCGGACTTGGTTTCATGGTAGGTGTTGAATATGTATTTTCACAGAGAAAATAAAATGCTATTAATTCATCCTCAATTACGAAGCTAAATCGTTACTTCGTGCCATTTACTGGCTAAACGTCGAAGGATCAACAATTTCGGGTAATATTTCACCGTCACCTTTGACGTCACAGTCCTGTAGCCACAATCAGAACCGGTCATCTGTAAACCGGCTGTCTCTTCTCGTAGACGTTTCCTTGTCGCTGCTAGCTGGAAGACCTACGGACGAATCATACACTGTAAAAAATTCCTAAAATGTTCAGAAAGTAATTACACTAAACGCAGTATGAGACAGTTACCATACTTCCGTGGGGCCGCGGTGGCCGAGTGGTCAGACCATTCGCCTCCCACCAAGGCGATCCGGGTTCGATTCCCGGCGGGATCAGTCCCCGGTTTTTCCCAAGTGGTAATCGTGCCGGACGATGCCGCTGGTCGGCGGGTTTTCTCGGGGATCTCCCGTTTCCTCCGCCCATTCATTCCGGCGCTACTCCATACTCACCTCATGTCACCCTTCACCAGCGCTAAAGACCTCGATGTTAAGGTTGTTCAAGTGGGGAAAAAACATAATTTTATATTTGTATGAAATAGCGTTAGTTTTGTACACATTACTTGAGAGTACACATACTTCTAACGGAAAAAAATTAGGTCATCTAGTTTTCCCGTAATGTCACTTCAAAGTCAAAATTTGCATATTTTTACTTCATACAAAACTTGAAAACCTGTTAACATAATGAAATGGAAAAATCACGTCAAAACTACGTGTTACTGTCTATGGCTCGTAGCATATAGAACCCGTTACAAAAAATATTTATGTTAAATAAAAAATTTCAAAATTTGAAATTTTTTTTGGTACTTTTAGAAATTTATTTTAAACACTAAAATATTTTATAATGGGTTTGTATATGCTTTAAGCAGTATACGGTGACGTGTAGTTTTGATGAGATTTTTTCCATTTCATTATATGTTCTGTTTTTCAAGTTATGTATGAAGTAAAAATATGCAAATTTTGACTTTGAAGTGACATTACGGGAAAACTGGCTGAGCTAATTTTTTTTCGTTAGACGTTAATGTACTCTTAGGTAATGCCTACAAAACTAACACTATTTCATACAAATATAAAATTATGATTTTTCCCCACTTGAACGCCCTTAAGGGGCCCGCCTCGTGTCACATGTGTTTGTGTGAGTGAGGTATGGTGCTAAGGGCGACGTCGTATGGGCCATACAACGGTGCGTCGCCTCTACGCTTAAGGCGTGCAGTCTTTGCGAAAAAAAAAACAATTTTCCTATGGGACTTTAAGTGGTGACCCTATTGTTTTATTTACGAAATCACTTTACTAAAGTCCAATGCACTACCCTTAAGTGGTTTCACATGTATTCGGCTAGTATATTTTCCGCTATAGCAGGCTGAAAACCCCGTTTTAACCCATTTTGACGTGCCCTAAAAGGGGATTTCTAATACGTGTGTTGTCTTGAAAGTATTTAAGGGCAGTCGTCTGAAGTGTGTGTTCTTTTCGTAGACAAACGGCGTGAACACACGTGTATTAGTTTCGGTGTAAAACGTTTTCTTCAAACATGCTGCAGTGTGATTTTATGGCAACGAGGCGGGCCCCTTAAGCGCTGACCAAAATCTCTCACTGACTATACTTCCGCCTTGTAAATATGCAAACTTTTACAGTTGCTACAATACAAGTCTGGTAACTTCAGTATACATTTGACTGTTTTATAAAAAAAATATTTAGGAGTGTTACCATAGATGTCTGGGAAACAATTCTGCCGTACCTACTGTCTTAGCCCTCCTATACACACGTGTGGCAAATTTACTAACTATTTTTTACAGTGTACGGAACTACGAACTGGACACTGGGGACATATTTGTTTGTTCATTCGTTGACAGGCCAGACTTTAAGAAAATTGTGTTCGATTGCTTCACTTCCTCAGGTGGGTCTCTGTTCCGTGGATCATCACAGAATCAAGAACGAAATGTTGGACATACACAGTCACAGCAGTCAATGAAAGACTAAATTACATTTTTACATGTGACACTGACGTCTATTTGTGTCATCTCTATTGCTAACGTTAACCATTTTTGTTTAATAAATTAAGGGCGTTATGAATTATTGACAATATCTTTTAATATAAACATTAAACTATACGACTAGGTCCGTATTGTTGGACCAAATTTATGCTATGAGTTACTTAGTCGTTATTGTATGGTGAAAGTCCCTATTGAAATATTTTCAAATAAACCTTGCCAAATTTCGAATCAGGATAAAATTAAGAAACATTCAGCGTTCCTTGTGACAGGCTGTCAAGTCATTGGCTGTTATTTGTAGATATCGTGAAACCGTGTTAAAATGGCTATTTCACCCTGATTGCATCATCAGTGCATTAGAAAGTTAATGAATTTAATTTACACAGCACGGTACACAAACTGTTGCTTATGTTACCCTAGCGATAAATGTCTCGTTTGGTCTTAAGGACACTCATAATCAAACATAAAAACTTTTTCATAATAATCTAGAGTAAAAAAGAAAGTACTTCTTAATTTATAGTTCTTCTACTCAGTATTTACATTTGGCATTTACGGTACAAAATATTCCGTCACTACACGACAAGTTGTTTAATACAACGTCTTTATTACAAACGGCCATTTTCAAATTTAAAAGTCACCGACATTTGAAATATCTTAGACTTGTTGATCACACTGTGTTAAATATTCAGCTTGTCTCACTACGGTACACTTTCCTGCAACAGTCCCAAAAACTAACAGCAGTCTGCTTGCAAACTATCTCACCTCCGCCGTCACACTCTTCTTCACAGATCGTCGGCACCCCTTGACAGCATAATATTTGTAATTTATAACCGGTTACATCATCATGAAATGATTTTAACAGTTTTGACCACGCGTCTACAATCCACGTAACTGCAGTAAATCATAGTATGTCATACTGTTCCGTACTTACATTTCCTGTTTCCCGCGACTTCGTTCGCAGGGTTCTTAAATCAATGCTATAATATTTCTGAAACAAAAAAAAAATTGTTTAAAGGGCGAAAATGGCGTTAAGGGTAATTAATGACATTAAAAATAATTTTGTTTCATTAAATGCTCTTGGGACCCCGTTATGCCCCCCCCCCTCCTCCCCCTACAAATTATAACTTTTTTTTTGGCAGAAACCTTCGCGGGCGCGCACAACTCAATCTAAGTTCCACCGAAATCGGACGAATGTTATAGGAACGCATAAAAGACGGACGAACAAACATTCATGTTACATTATAGAAGATAAAAGTAAATGATCGAATAATGTCATTGTAGCCTTGACAAACTAACCAGCCAACATTCAATGCATTATGAGACCCAATCGTTTGACACGAGAACGTCTAACAGCGTTGAATGTACTTTTATTTAAATTTACATATACCTATTTGGGCAGAAAAACCAATTCACGCATGCAATGTTCATAAAATTATTTTCAGACTTTATTATTAAGAATTTCACGGTTAAATGACTGTCTGGAGAAAGTAATTTACGATAATTTAAATTACTTTTTAAATGTTGCACATTCTTTTTGCTTGACGAAGATATTGATGATAAAATGCTGAATTATACATTTTAATAATTTTTCCCCCTTATGTAAGAAAATGACGACATGCACTTTACTTTTCATACTCCAGACTTATAAATAAACAGTTTTATAACGATTTGGGCCGGTTTCACAGTCGCGCGTATGCTACGCGGTACGCCCTACTCACGCACGACCTTGAAACCGGCCTTGGTGTTGCAACTGCCGCAATAAATAATCGCTGAGTCCCTCCTCCTTCCCGAATATCATAATCACTGATTTCGTCAAATGAGGCATGACACGCGTCTTCGGTCTATCGCGACACTTCTAAAAGTATATCCAGTACATTTATCTATCGAAAGAAAAAGACCGATTTTTAACTAAGCTTATATATTATCAAAATTTGGTATGAATATTAGAAATATGTTATTTCGACCCTTCACAACCACAAAAATTATTATGTTGCATATTTGATTCGATAGAAGATTTAGTTTGTCTCTACGCCATACTTATTCTCATTGGCACAGTCAAATGAGCGACTACTTTGCAAAAACACACACTACCAATTACCACGAAGAAGAGCTGCAGATGTGCAAATTTCTTTTCACAAAAATCACTGGCTCAAAAAGGACTCGTGGAGGCGAGCTATTGGGAAGACGATTGCACGCCAGTCCAGGGACTTGCGCTTAGAGGTTGAGATGTAGCGTGATGTGCATGCTGCGTCGTCCTTACCGCTTCCGCGCTTCTAGGCCTCGAACGCACAAAATATGTCCAGGCAAGTGGGCACATTCAGGGTCTTAAGAGTTAGTGGACCGTAGCTTTTTTTTACGTTTGAGGCACGGAAACGGGGAAGGCGATAAGTCGAATATAACCCGTGCGTCAAACACCTCATCGCCTCTAGGCGCAGAGGACTAAACTAGCGTGCAGTGTTATGTCGTCCCAGAAATCTTAGAAAGAGACTAAGAAAATCAAACAACGAAATACGAAAAAAGAGAAAACAAGCCGAGTTGGCTGTAAGTCAACACATCCATGAACAAAAACAACAGAACATGAAAGATCCCATAAGAAATTAGTCAACAAAAAATAAAGGAAAGAAATAATGACAACGACCAAAAATGGCATGGCATGGCATGGCAATGGACTCCTCACTTTCACCCTTCATGGCCAACGTCTTCGTGGAGAATATCGAGCAAGAGACATTAAGCAAAACCGACACTCCACCTAAGGTCTGGCTTCGTTATGTTGACGACACTTTTCTGATCTGCATCATGGAACGGACAAACTAGATGATTTTGCTCATTTTCTCAATTCACTCAGGCCATCGATTCAGTTCACATATGAGATTGAAACTGACGGGAGCCTTCCATTCCTAGATGTATTAGTATCAAAGAAAGACAACATAATTTCAACACTAGTATCAGAAAACCTACACATACAGGCCAATACATCCACTTTAACTCCAACCATTCTACAAGCACTAAAACTGGTATAATCCGCACTTTAGCTATCAGAGCCGAAAAGATTTGTTCCGACAAAGATTCACTAGCTTCTGAACTTAAACACCTGGAATAATAACTTCTAGAAAACGGCTACCCTATAAATACAATAAGAAAACACATGACAAAATCCACACATCTCATTAATCCACAAAATTTAACTGAAAAACCTGTAGGAACCTTAGTGATTCCATATGTCCGGGGCCTTTCAGTAAAGATAAGACGGCTAGGCAACAGGTATAACATACAGACTGCTTTCAAATCAAGGACCACATTAAAAAGCATTATTACAAAGGTGAAACCAGCAATTAAAAAACTACAAACTCAGGACTGTGTCTATCAAACACCATGCGAGTGCGGAAGTGTATACGTAGGAGAAACAGGCAGACCCCTTTCCACACGCATTAAAGAACATAAAAACAACAGCCAAAAAGGCGAGACACAAAAATCCAAACGGGCCGAACATGTGTGGGAAAATAGTCATAGAAAATTTAGGGAAAACGCCACTCCACTTACACTAGAAACACACACTATCAAAAGAAAAAGAAAAGAATCAGCATTTATTGTGAATAACTCGAATGTATTTAGCCAGCAAAGTATAGAATTAAGAAACATGTGGAAACCTTTAACAAAAAAAAAAAATTATTTGCGAAGTGACAATAGACTATAAAACCCATAAAAAGGTGCGCGGCCAATCAGGAGAGAGCTCGACCACCATTGGTCGCGCTAGGAACAGAGTTGAAGGCTATAAATACTGTCCAATATTTTACAGTATCGCAGTAATCTTTTTCGTACGAATAAGTACGTATGCGGTAAATGTCCATAGGCAGAGATGTCTTCGTGACCTAGCCGAGGAGGAGTGGTGTTCCCCCACTAAACTTCGATGCATTGCCCACTAGGGGCCAGTGCGAAACTGTTGGGGATGTAAGGAAGCTCCCCAGGGCTCCACCAAAACGTGCGCTTAGGCCACGCAACAAAGGCCCAATGCCTGCCATTTTGATTTATTAAAAATATTAATTAAATTCATAGTAACTGTAGGCCAGTGACAGCTAATCCACAGCTACACTGATGAACAATTACCAATTTACTGAGTAATACTAACTGTCAAAATATAAACCAATTGTAAACCAATTACCTAAATCACTTTGATATAGATAACTATACTAATGTGTTTCAGGATAATACCTACAAACATCAGCTAGCTCAAAGGCTTGCCTATGAGCTAGCACATTGTACTTATTAATCTATGTATTTATTCTATGTTTCAGGTATTTACTATGGGCAGACTAGTTTTTCGCTAGTACTGCCCAAATATCGCCAGGGGCGCTCAGGCCCTACTGGCGACCCACAGCTCGCTGAGCTCCCAATCTGATTGACCGGGCAATCCCATTTCATGTCATCAGCCATCTCATTTCCCAAATTCTCACGCATGTTTTTCTTAATTTAATTCCTCTATTCCAGAGCCCTATCATTACTAACAAGCAGAATTTCCCTGCGCGTGCCTGTCGCACAGCTTTTCCCAGTACCCTAATCTATAGTACTGGTTTTTCTGTGCCCTTCCCATCTATACTCTTGCTCACTTCGGGGTGTGAATATGGCCTCAATTGCGGCCATATTCTCTAGACAACCCTGCTCTGCCGCGATGCATGTCTCCTCTTCTCCAACTAACAGCCAGCCAAGTGTATGAGGCCTAGCCTTGAGACACATTCAATCCCTACCTCCTTCGATATTAGCGACTAACGCATGCCGGAGTACCCACAGACTGAGACGGGGTACACGCTGACGTGGCGGGATATGGGGGCTAGTCAGAAAAAAAAAAGTTTTCACTTTTACTTCACCTGAAGACGGGAGCAGATGTCAGCTCCCGAAACGTCATGAAATTCGGTCTTTGGAAATCTACTGTGTTCTTTTGTGTCTTCATCGTTGTGTGTTGTCTGTGACGTCGTTGTTATCCTGTCTTGTGTCCATTATTGTATTCGTTCAAGTATTGTCTGTGCTGTTTTAATTGTGATGTCCTGGGTTTTACATATTAGTTTGTTTTGTATTTCGACTTTTATTTTTGGTCGTTATCATTATTTCTTTCCTTTATTTGTTGTTGACTAATTCCTTATGGGATCTTTTATGTTCTGTTGTGGTTTATGGATGTGTTGTCTACAGCCAACTCGGCTTGTTTTCTCTTTTTTTCATATTTCGTTGTTTGTTTTTCTTAGTCTCTTTCTAAGATTTCTGGGAAGACATAATATTGCAATGACGTATGTCCAAAATAATACAATTTATAATTAAAATAAGATAGAGGTTAAGGAGTCACTGATAAATATGTAAACTTGGTATTAAAAATTATTGCCTTGGGCGTGGTCAGGATTCATCGGGATGGAATTTAAAGTTTTGCATTTAACTTAACTTAGTTAATTTACAAATCTCATAATATTAAATTGTAAGAACTTGAATCTCTTAAATACCCTCGTCCACAGTCCACAGTCTTTTTTATTTCCAGAATAAGTTGATAAACCCGAAACACCAAATATCCATGGAGGTAAAACACTAAAGTATGTCATTTACTTCATATCACAAAAGCATTTCCGTTTAAATGTAATAGTATTTATTTTGAAAACCAGAGTGTGGCCATGCCTACAGAAATGTAAGGAAGATACACTAAGCAGTCTTTTTGGCTGTCGCATCGTGGCGGCACCATGTTCATTAACTTAATTGTGATGTAAAAAGTTCGTAATAAAACCTGTGATTCATGCTAATAAGTAGTTAATCATTATCATTAGTTACATAGATAACTTGCTTTAACATTTTAGGTATTTTTATTATTTAACGGTGAATAAATACAAATGTTAATATCCTCAAAAGGACTCGGTGCCGTAATGTGACATCCAAAAAATTTGCTTTAAATACAGTACAACGAGCCTTCTCCCGACTGTTCTTACTTCAATTTTGAAAACAAATCAGTCGAGCGAAAAACTGGACGCGAGGACGAGGACTTTAATGATGACAACGTTCCTTTTCCCTGAAAATGTCTTCAGACATCACAGATCCTGAATTCATTCATGCCTCTACGATTAAGTCACATTTAAATCATAGAACGACCATTAGTATCACAAGTTCAATGAAACTCGCAGAGTCTTGATAAATAAATTAGAACATACTTCCTAATAAAATACAGTGTAATTTTGTTGGCGTAGTGAAGCCGTACTGTCAGACAGATAATATATTTCGAGTACTGTGCACTGTGTTCTGAATTAATGCGGTGTGTTTGTATTCTCTCTTGTAGTTTTATCATGTTTCCTACCATTTCCGTAAGGTACATACGTATACATTGAGCCGTGGGCCAATTTTAAAATCCTTGTGACGGATAAACAAACATTTAGTTAGCTTGAGGGTGTCTTGCTGAACGAACGTTACTTTACCACACAAACCATGGTTTTATTCATAATGGTGGAATTTACAATTCAGTAACTAAAAACAATAATACCTGCTTCATTCCAGACTTGGTTAAATAAAACGCGCCATTGAAAAACATTTTATGAGCACGTTTACGTAAATTGCTTTATAGAAAGTGGTGTAATTACAGGATGTTGACATAATTATTTATCGAAACTTGCACAACCAACAATTAGGTGCATATTAAGGCATCGTTCTTCCAACAGCGTCATAATTTATTGCATATTTAAAAATGTAGAAAATGTTAACTTTATTTTGCATCAAGAAATAAAATTTATGTTCACCAGCAAAGCACAACGGCATTAATTTTACATGTACTGTATTTCCGCACGTTGCAAGGAACAATATTTCTTGGCTGGAAAATTGCAAATCATAAATATGAGCCGAGGAATTTTTAATTGAGTCCTACTTAAGAGTTAGTCGACCGTAGCTTTTGTTTTTTACGTTTGAGGCACGGAAACGGGGAAGGCGATTGGTCGAATATAACCCGTGCGTCAAACATCTCATCGCCTCTAGACGCAGAGAACTAAACTAGCGTGCAGTGTTTACGTAGTAACTGTTTTTCAACGGGACTTCAAGCGATGACCCTGTAATTTTATGTGTGGGAAGTATGTGGTAAAGTCCAATGCAGGTTTCTATGGTTTTGTTTTACGATTACGGTTGATATTTTCTCAGCTACAGCAACGTGAAAAAGTCATTTTTGGTACTTTTCAGGAGCTTAGTGATAATGTTTTTAATTATCGGACTGCATTTTTAAAATCATAGGGACTTTATTTGAAGTGTGTTTTCTTTTCGTAGATAAACGCATTAGAAACATTTTTAGTAACTATACATGAAAAAAGACTATACGTACCACGCTGCAGCACGTATCACGCGCCAGGTCCACTAAATCTTAACGAATAAATTCATGGCTTCACACAGCAATAAAAAATTTAATAAAACTTGAGTTAAGCCAGTTGTAATTCAAGAACGCAATCAGAATTTGTTTTCAGGAGGGCTGAACTGTCTGTCTGCTTATTGCCATTATTTTACGTTGTGTAGGCCTATATACATACACATATACACACTATTATAAAATTTGAGCAGGTTTCACCCTTGCCCTTCTCCTTTGTTTCTTACATATATATATATATATATATATATATATATATATATATATATATATATATATATATATATATATATATATATATATATATATATATATATATATATAT